>CAUDMG010004131.1:2855000-2907500 GCA_958450375.1 Homarus gammarus | reverse complement strand
ATATAGATAGAGAGAGAGATAGAGATATAGATAGATAGAGAGAGAGATAGAGATATAGATAGATAGAGAGAGAGATAGAGATATAGATAGATAGAGAGATAGAGATATAGATAGATAGAGAGAGAGATAGAGATATAGATAGAGAGAGAGATAGAGATATAGATAGAGAGAGAGAGATAGAGATATAGATAGATAGAGAGAGAGATAGAGATATAGATAGATAGAGAGAGAGATAGAGATATAGATAGATAGAGAGAGAGATATAGATAGATAGAGAGAGAGATAGAGATATAGATAGAGATATAGAGAGATAGAGATATAGATAGAGATAGAGAGAGATAGAGATATAGATAGAGATATAGATAGATAGAGAGAGAGATAGAGATATAGATAGATAGATAGAGATAGAGATATAGATAGATAGATAGAGATATAGATAGAGATAGAGAGAGATATAGATAGAGAGAGATAGAGATAGAGATATAGATAGAGAGAGATAGAGATAGAGATATAGATAGAGAGAGATAGAGATAGAGATATAGATAGAGAGAGAGATAGAGAGAGAGATAGAGATATAGATAGAGAGAGAGATAGAGATATAGAGAGAGAGAGAGATAGAGATATAGAGAGAGAGATAGAGATAGAGATATAGAGAGAGAGATAGAGATAGAGATATAGAGAGAGAGATAGAGATATAGAGAGAGAGAGAGATATAGAGAGAGAGAGAGAGAGAGAGATATAGAGAGAGAGAGAGAGATATAGAGAGAGAGAGAGAGAGAGAGATATAGAGAGAGAGAGAGAGAGAGAGAGAGAGAGAGAGATATAGAGAGAGAGAGAGAGAGATAGAGATATAGATAGAGAGAGAGAGATAGAGATATAGATAGAGAGAGAGAGAGAGATATAGAGAGAGAGAGAGATATAGATAGAGAGAGAGATAGAGATATAGATAGAGAGAGAGATATAGATAGAGAGAGAGATAGAGATATAGATAGAGATAGAGATATAGATAGAGAGATAGAGATATAGATAGAGAGAGAGATAGAGATATAGATAGAGAGAGAGAGAGATATAGATAGAGAGAGAGAGATATATAGATAGAGAGAGAGAGAGATATAGAGAGAGAGAGAGATATAGAGAGAGAGAGAGAGAGAGAGAGATATAGATAGAGAGAGAGAGAGAGATATAGATAGATATAGATAGAGAGAGAGATAGATATAGAGAGAGAGAGAGATATAGATAGAGAGAGAGAGAGATATAGATAGAGAGAGAGATATAGAGAGAGAGAGAGAGAGATATAGAGAGAGATAGATAGAGAGAGAGATAGATAGAGATATAAGTATAGATAGATAGGTATAGAGATATATATAATGGGAAGCGCTTCCCATTTTCTATGATGACGACGTCATAGAAAATGGGAAGCGCTTCCCATTTTCTATGATGACGTCATCATAGAAAATGGGAGGCGGTTCCCGTTTTCTATGATGACGTCATCATAGAAAATGGGAACCGCTTCCCATTTTATATATATATAATGGGAAGCGGTTCCCATTTTCTATGATGACGTCATCATAGAAAATGGGAAGCGCTTCCCATTTTCTTTGATGACGTCATCAAAGAAAATGGGAAGCGGTTCCCATTTTCTTTGATGACGTCCTCATAGAAAATGGGAAGTTTCCTACAAATTTTTGTAAGTATAAATAAAAGTTACGTTGAAATTTAGTTTTATTTAAAAATCACATGACAATGCTTTTGAGGTGGGCTTCCTCTCCTCCCCTTGGAGGGAGGGGGGGTCCCCCCCCCCCTTGGAGGGGGGGGTCTCTGTTGGAGGGGGGGGGGTCTCCTCGCCCACCATTCAGGTGGGGAGGGTGTCAATCCCCACTGGGGAGGTAGAGGGACATAGTCCCTTTTCTGGGAATTAGGCTTGGCCTAAAGATGACCTACCTGGGTACCTAGTGACTGGGACATTTAAACAGTTCATCTCACCTTATGAATCTGTGAAGGACACCTAAGACTTCTTTCACACTAGTGTGTTTTTATCTCTGATCTTAGATATCAATGGATTTCTAAGACAGGAGATACAACACCTCGTGTGAAAGAAATCTTAGGTGCCCTTCACAGATTCATAAGGTGAGGTAAACTATTGTCAGTGCCCCAGCCACTATGAACTGAGAGGACACCTTAGACTAAGCCTAAGATGAGAAAAAAAGGGGAGTCCCTGAACCTAGCTCACACCAGGTCCGAGGGCCAAGGTTCTCCCCTAAGAAGATCCTGACTCCTGGAACCACTGGACAAACAAGCATGCTGGTCCAAAAGCCAATCACCTCTAGGAAGAAGCCCCCTGACCCCAGCTCAAAAGGATATAAAGAATGGTACCAATCTGCTTCAGCACCGGCTCTCCTTGTCCTAGGATTCAGTTTATTCTTGAAGAGGCACGCCTGAAGATCCTTAAAAAATAAAAAGGGAACCTAACCAGCCTAACGCTGACACCTCGATACAGCAATTGCTGCTCCTAGGGCCAGTTGCCTCCTCCAGGAAGCTCCTTATCCCAGATACAGATATGACCGAGCCATAAACCCAGAGTTATAATGCTCAGAGAGTAAGGCATTTCCCAGAACAGACTTCTGACCCCCGTTCTAAAGGGGTAGGGGAAAGGGGGCAAATGCAGTTGATGAATCTTCAAATTACATTGGTAAGTGACTATTGTATAGATGACTCATGAAAAGAGACAATACATACAGACATTACACCAATACAGTACAGTATTCTCATAATAAACCATTAAAATCTTGCACTTTTCTTCTACAATTTCATTTCCATTTGTTTATGCTGGACTTGACAATGTCCATTCCAGTAGATAAAGGAGGAGGGCAACGATAAGAAAAAAAAATGGGGAGTCCCTGAACCTGGCTGGTGCCAGGTCCGTGGGCCAGGGTTCTCCCCCAAGAGGATCCTGACTCCTGGACATGCTGGTCCAAAATCCATTTACCTCTTGGAAGAAGCCTCCTGACCCCAGCTCAAAAGGATAAAAAAAAGGCTAACCAAGTTCAGGACCGGCTCTCCTTGTCCTAGGTTTGGCACTTCCTGGATGAGGAATTCCAAACCCTTAAAAAAAACGGAATCTACGCAGCCTAACGCTGACTTCCGAGACACAGCAAATGCTGCTCCTAGGGTCAGTTACCTCCTCCAGGAAGCTGCTTATCCCAGATACAGAAATATCCGAATCCTCTAGAACGGAGATATAATGTTCCGAGAGTAAGGCATTTCCCAGAACAGACTTCTGACCCCCGTTCTAAAGGGGTAGGGGAAAGGGGGGCAAATGCAGTTGATGAATCTTCAAATTACATTGGTAAGTGAATATTGTATAGATGACTCATGAAAAGAGACAATACATACAGACATTACACCAATACAGTACAGTATTCTCATAATAAACCATTAAAATCTTGCACTTTTCTTCTACAAGTCATTTCCATTTGTTTATGCTGGACTTGACAATGTCCATTCCAGTTGATAAAGGAGGAGGGCAACGATAAGAAAAAAAAAATGGGGAGTCCCTGAACCTGGCTGATGCCAGGTCCATAGGCCAGGGTTCTCACCCAAGAGGATCCTGACTCCTGGACATGCTGGTCCAAAAGCCATTTACCTCTTGGAAGAAGCCTCCTGACCCCAGCTCAAAAGGATAAAAAAAAAGGCTAACCAAGTTCAGGACCGGCTCTCCTTGTCCTAGGTTTGGCACTTCCTGGATGAGGAATTCCAAACCCTTAAAAAAAACGGAACCTGCGCAGCCTAACGCTGACTTCCGAGACACAGCAAATGCTGCTCCTAGGGTCAGTTACCTCCTCCAGGAAGCTCCTTATCCCAGATACAGAAATATCCGAATCCTCTAGAACGGAGATATAATGTTCCGAGAGTAAGGCATTTCCCAGAACAGACTTCTGACCCCCGTTCTAAAGGGGTAGGGGAAAGGGCGCAAATGCAGTTGATGAATCTTCAAATTACATTGGTAAGTGACTATTGTATAGATGACTCATGAAAAAGAGACAATACATACAGACATTACACCAATACAGTACAGTATTCTCATAATAAACCATTAAAATCTTGCACTTTTCTTCTACAATTTCATTTCCATTTGTTTATGCTGGACTTGACAATGTCCATTCCAGTTGATAAAGGAGGAGGGCAACTATAAGAAAAAAAAATGGGGAGTCCCTGAACCTGGCTGGTGCCAGGTCCGTGGGCCAGGGTTCTCCCCCAAGAGGATCCTGACTCCTGGACATGCTGGTCCAAAAGCCATTTACCTCTTGGAAGAAGCCTCCTGACCCCAGCTCAAAAGGATAAAAAAAAAGGCTAACCAAGTCCAGGACCGGCTTTCCTTGTCCTAGGTTTGGTACTTCCTGGATGAGGAGTTCCAAACCCTTAAAAAATACGGAACCTGCGCAGCCTAACGCTGACTTCCGAGACACAGCAAATGCTGCTCCTAGGGTCAGTTACCTCCTCCAGGAAGCTCCTTATCCCAGATACAGAAATGTCCGAATCCTCTAGAACGGAGATATAATGTTCCGAGAGTAAGGCATTTCCCAGAACAGACTTCTGACCCCCGTTCTAAAGGGGTAGGGGAAAGTGGGCAAATGCAGTTGATGAATCTTCAAATTACATTGGTAAGTGACTATTGTATAGATGACTCATGAAAAGAGACAATACATGCAGACATTACACCAATACAGTACAGTATTCTCATAATAAACCATTAAAATCTTGCACTTTTCTTCTACAATTTCATTTCCATTTGTTTATACACAACTAAGGGATGTCCGCTATACACAACTATAGGGAGTCATACACAACTAAGGGGAGTAAGACACAACTAAGGGATGTCCACTATACACAACTAAGGGGAGTCAGACACAACTTCAGCAGTGTTAAAGGTTCATGACCAAACACATATACTGTAGAAATATCATACTTGGTGTTATAGGCTGTGAAGTATCAGTTGACACTTATGGTGGGATAGGAGGACTAGTGTTGCTGAAGGAGGTGGGCCACGATGTGTTGTGCTGAATGAGGTGGTTCTGAAGTATGGTGCTGCAGGATGATGATCAGTGTTGAATCAACCAATCACATGCCATCTTTCAGCTATTGGATTCACAAAAAGGACATTTTTAGCAATGACACTTATTGTGTATGATATTTTAATGCACAAAAAAATATATCAAGTAGTGTGCAGTACTATCATTTTAAGACCACAAAACAATTTACAAAAAATATACAGTATAGTCTGGATTTACGCGGTTTTTGTTTAAACGTCTGGTCATTTACGCAGTGCCTTGCCAGAATGAAATGTTTTAATTAAGCGGTAAATTTCATCATTTATGCTGGAAGCGGCGCGAGCAGGGTGCGCTCAAGGTCGCCCAGTCATCAAAACATTACCGAGTTCTTCACCCGTCACCCACCACAGCCGGTCCAAGTCAGTGATAGTGAGTTAATGGACTTTGAGGGATTTGACAAAGAGGCCCTGCAAGCCTCTGTGGTGGATAGTGATGCAATTGATACAAGTGATACAGGTGAGGGCCAATAATCTGCCCTCTGCCTCGGAACCAACCCCCCATCCCCATGTGCCCAGCCATCTTTTCTACTAACGTAAGTGTTAAAAACCTAATATTATTGATATTTCTCTTAAATATTAATTGTGTGTGCACACCACCATAAAATTAAGATGTTATTTTTACTACAACGTAGGTATTGTGTCGGAAAAAGTGGAGTTTGGGAGTCGGCCCAGTCTGTATTTCAATTAATCCCATATGTTCTGTTATTTCGTTTACGCGTTTCTCGTTTTACGTGGACCTCCACGGGTTCAATTGACCGAGTTAATGCAGATTATACTGTATTTTAAAACACCAAGTACAAATGAAAATGGATTATACTTACATTACTGCATAACTATTTTGTAGAGGCAAAAAATAAATCCAATAATTAGACCACATATTTTGTTATAAAACTTACTAAGAGAAAAGATGTTATACTTTTATGCATAAATAATGAACACCAGTCAAGCACATTAACTTGTCACCTAATAAACGTGAGAGGTTGATTTTGCAGTTTTGTGCAAGGCTAACCAGGGATGTGATTGGGTCTTGAAAAAAAAATCGAGTTGGGGAGGACCGGGGAAACACCTACCTGGGAAGTTTGTACTATATTTAACTTAATTTCTCACATTGTTACTCATTTTGTGAGCTTCTAATATTTAAAATAAACAGTACCCAAACATTTATGTTTATTGCAACAATATTTTTCATGCATATAGTATTAATAGTTCCTTAATTTTTTTAGTTCTTACTAAACTTGAAGATAAACTAAAAGGTAAGCTTTTTTGCACTGTATTGTGTGAGAATTAAAAATTTAATTCAGTACTTACCAAAGGGATTTATCTCTAATACACTTGCAACTGGGGTTTCAACAGCATAATACCTAAGTACTAAAATAAGAAAAATAAGCTTATTTCATAATATAAACAAACTACCGATATTTAGTTTTCTTCCACATGTAATATTCACTAATTTGGTTTAGTTTTATTCTTAGTTTTAATTGCATCCGCTAGTTTTTTCAGGGAGAGAAAACGCTTGTTTCTGTTGCTGGAAAGCCTCTCTGCTCTTCCTTGATTTTTGAGCCATTTCCTCACTCTGTTTTCTTTGATTTTAACCGTTTCTTTAAGAAAAATTTCCCCTTATTTTCTACCTGCTACAACCGCTTCTGCTTTATAATGTTTCTATACCTACTGCTGGAGAGTCTCATGTTCCTACACATCATATGGTTCCCCCTCCTGGGGGGGGGGGGGCATACACATGCTCTACAACCTTGACCTCCTGGGGGACACACACATGCCCTACAGTCCTGACCTCCTGGGAGACACACACACACACACACACACACACATGCCCTACAGCCCTGACCTCCTGGGAGACACACACACACACACACACACACACATGCCCTACAGCCCTGACCTCCTGGGACACACACACACACACACACATGCCCTTCAGTCCTGACCTCCTGGGAGACACACACACACACACCTGCCCAACAGCCCTGACCTCCTGGGACACACACACACATGCCCTACAGTCCTGACCTCCTGGGGGACACAAATATACATGCCCTACAGCCCTGACCTCCTGGGACACACACAATGTCCTACAGTCCTGACCTCCTGGGGGACACAAATATACATGCCCTACAGCCCTGACCTCCTGGGACACACACACACACGTCCTACAGCCCTGACCTCCTGGGACACACACACACATGCCCTACAGTCCTGACCTCCTGGGGGACACAAATATACATGCCCTACAGCCCTGACCTCCTGGGACACACACACATGTCTTACAGCCCTGACCTCCTGGGACACACACACGTCCTACAGCCCTGACCTCCTGGGACACACACACACGTCCTACAGTCCTGACCTCCTGGGACACACATACATGCCCTACAGCCCTGACCTCCTGGGACACACACACATGCCCTACAGCCCTGACCTCCTGGGACACACACACACACATGTCCTACAGTCCTGACCTCCTGGGGAACACAAACGCACCCTACTGATTTGCCTATAAAACTATGAAATATGTCAGGGGTTATAGAATAAACTGTGATCATCAGAAAGTGTAAAATTATTATAGAAACTTAGTTATATTGAAAAATGCTCAGCTCCCCCCCCCCCCCCCCGAGGGTGGATCAAGTGGATAGGGAGAAGGGTGCATATTACAATGCTTCTAATAGTGGCATTGAATGACATCATTGATCAAAGATCAATGAAATACTAATGAACCGAAGAATGGAATGCATAACAAGCAATACTCAGCCAATGAGAAATAGAGTATACGATGTAATGCTTGAACATATAGTGCGGCCACTATACTCAGTATACTGGCTCATCGTCCTCAAGCAAGAGACCCATTTATCCTAGAGGGTCAATTACTGTTATTGGCAAACATTTTTATCGTCATGGCCCCCCCCTCCCCCCAAAAAAAAACATTCTCAACGGATATATGCGATTCACTTGGGTCACCTGAAACGATGGGGAAAAAAAACGGAAAACCAAAGAAATCACATCCCTGTAAACTCCAAGCCAGTGACAGCTGATCTACAGTATGTCCATGGTTGAGTTTATCACTGACCTTGGTTGTGATCCCAGCTGTGACTGTGTTGCAGGAGGAGATTTGGGGACAGTAATTGGATGCTGTCCATGCTCAATAAACCATGGTTTCAAATTTCTGGACAGGAGTAGCCTTGTGGACAGCCTCCCGATGTAATCTTCTTATTTCCATCGCTGTTCTGACACCTGCCTCTCCTCTTGCTGTAAAATAATAATAATATGCAGCATATATTTGCACTGTACATACCATACACTTTCCTGAGCTATTGCAATTATTAAAGAATGGGTTCACCATACTACCCAATATACTAAAATTTTACCTTTGACCTTCATAGTTTACCAGGTCTAACCATCGTAGTTTTAAACAACTTCCCCGAAGAACCCACAAGTAGGATTCACTCCTTCAAGCAACATAGTTTTAAACAGCCCAACCCCTTACCCTCTGTGCAGGGCCCCTTCACTGCCAGTTCATAGACTTCATCCATGACTGGTACAAGGACTACAAGCCTGACAACTAACAAAGTTTCCATGACGATCTGATAGATAGGACTTATACATACTACTTCACCAACAATGCCTCCCCCTAAAAAAGGAGAAAACGTGGTCAGCATAATGGGAACAGGCAACAGCAGTGCTATAATGACCCTGAGCTGAAAAAACTCAGGGCTAGTAAGGAGGGTGGGTAAGGGTTACAAACGAATTAGAACACCTCAAATGTTACAATTGTATCAAGCTTCCCTTGCTGCTGTCAGGGAATGTGTAAACGAACTCAGACAAAATGTATGTGAGACATATGTCAACAGCCTGAACCAACACACATCCCTCAGCAAAGCCTGGAAAGACATAAACATAATCAGAAGTAAAAACAGTAGACACGTCTCCCATCCAAACCCTCTGCAAAAGTCGAATGAGCTAATAACAAAGTGGGCTCATGTGTCTAGCTATGACATGTTACCAGCTAGGACTCGGGGACTCCTTAATTCGAAGTCTATAGAGAGAAGTAATCTTATTAACTTTATGCTGGGCAAACAGCACGATGAGTGTGATGTTCCGTATACTGATTGGGAGCTTGACGCCGCCCTCGCCAGGGGTAAGTCTACTTTCCCTGGAGAGGACGGAGTCACCTACAACATCTTTAGATTACTAAGGCGTGTGCCGGGCAATCCATTGTTGGTATTGTACAATATGAGTAATGCCGAGGGCCAACTACCCACATCATGGACCAGCAGTATTGTTGTACCAATACAGAAACCAGGACAGCCTGAGGCTTTTCGTCCCATATCACTAACCATCTGCCTGTGTAAAACCTTTGAGAGGATGGTTCTTGGCAGACTCTTATATAGAATCAGAGAACACATGTCTCCTAACATAAATGGCCTCACCCATGGTAAAGGTGTACATAATTGCATCACCACATTCCCAACTGTGCATGGTAATGAAAGGCACAGACACACCACATTTCTTGACCTAAAAACTGCATTTGATATTGCCAATAGGCAACTCATATTGTACGAACTAGCCAAAATGGATATAGGAGGTAGGCTGTTACACTGGATAAGTGGCTACCTAACCAACCGAAGGGCTGCTGCACTGCTTCAGGGTTACACAAGTGAAGTTAAAGATATGCAACTTGGTACCCCTCAAGGTGGAGTACTTAGCCCCACTTTGTTCAATGTTCTTATGAATGCATTATTAAATTTATTACCAGACAACCCCAGCAATATCTCAATCAGCTATGCTGATGATATTCTTATACATACTAAAACTCATCGTGAAATGCAAACCACCCTGAACCATGTAACGCAGCCTGTGAGAACCTTGGTCTTATTATCTCCACTGAGAAAACTAAGGTGTTCAACAAGCAAGCTGGTAACCGCTAATGCGGCCCCGCCAAGTTCAAGATAGGTAACAACACTATTGACTATGTTTCTTCTTTTAAATATCTTGGTGTTTCCGTCCCTTGTACCCTACCTGCCATACAACAGCTAACCCGCCAATGTGCTGACAGACTGAGACCTCTTAGAAGTGTAGCGGGGTACAGCCCACACTATGGTGCTAACATTAGAAATGTTAAAACAATGTATACCTAGGCTATATAAGATCTTTGATAGATTACCACACACCACCCCTGGTCCTTCATGACAGGAAAGGCGTTGACAAGCTCGAGAAAATGCAAAATAAAGCCCTCAGAATTATCCTAGGATGTCCCATGAACACTTACAGTATTTAATATGAGGAAAGAACTAGGTATACCCATTGTTAAAGATAGAATAATTGAAGTCAACCTCATGATAGCCCTGAGGCTTCTGCATGGTGATCCTGATAACATTGTTTCCTTAAAATTGCTAGAATGTATGAGCCATGGGACTAGTGAGTCTAAATGGATCCAAACTACAGC
This sequence comes from Homarus gammarus, assembly GCA_958450375.1. NCBI lineage: Eukaryota > Metazoa > Arthropoda > Malacostraca > Decapoda > Nephropidae > Homarus > Homarus gammarus. Next base: position 2,896,938 of record CAUDMG010004131.1, on the reverse strand, counting down.
TACACATATGAAGATGTTTGGACTAGACCACCTGTACAAAGTTGCGACACAACAGCACTTCCTGCCACCCTGGCGGACAGTTCCCTTCGATATCACAATACCGACATATCCGCCTAAAAATTAAATTATACAAAGTATTTATCTCCAACACACTGCCAAATTGAGAGCTCTTGAAAATACACACTCTACAGACTGATAATAATATCACACAGACCATCTACACTGATGGATCTCTTAACACCGCCTGTGGGAGGGCTGGAAGTGCTATTGTTGTGACTCAACCTGACAGTAATATAATTGACACAGGAGTTAGAATTAACAACTGGGCATCCACTCTACAAACTGAATTAGTTGCCATACTCACATCTATTAAATTCATTGAAACCACTGTCACTGACAGTCTCATCATCACTGACTCTCTATCCTCACTACTTGCCCTTGACACCCTCGACTCAAGTTGTCACGCTCTTGTCTCTGAAGCCAGACACAAACATGCATGCCTTGTTGACCGGGGTGTCAGGGTCAAACTGTTGTGGATCCCCTCTCATATAGGCCTCAAAGAACATACAGAGTTGATGCCCTCGCCAAACTCGCGTCTAACAAACACACCGTTGAATACAATTTGGGTCTGTCAAAAAGAACCCTTAAAACTGTAATTAGGAAAGAACTTATTGATGAGTTTGACGCAAGTAGACTAGTACAAACAGGCAATAGTCGATCCATAGTTTACCATGATGAGATGTATCAGGTGAAACATGTATATGGAGCAAATAACAAGATCACTAGATTACAAGATGTTGTTACTGCTAGATTAAGGTTAGGATATAAGTACCTCTGGCAGTATGTTCCTCAAGCAGATGTAAACAAGATTAAATGTAAAGTGTGTGGCCAGACATATAGCCACACACTTGAACACTACGTCTTCGACTGTGTGAAGATAGAACCTTTTAGGGACAGGTCCAAGCACACTGTGTGAAATGGCACACTTCATCTCTAATAGCAAGATAGCAGATAGATTAAGATTGTATCCACATTTTTGCACTTAGTAACTACATCAGCTCTCGTGTACAGAACCAAATACACAATGTACTTGAACACTTCTCACGTAAATGTGAATAAACAGTGTGAGGCCAGACATACTGCCTCACACGCCTGTACTCATGCATTTGTGAATAAGTTACCCTTTATGTATAGAACAAAACAAATAATGTAATTTAAATACTGTGTAACATTCAGTGCCATAATATCCTGACAACGGGGGTTAATTATTATGACCCGTTGTAAACTCTACTCTGTAATCCTTTTGCGCTACCTATCACAGGATGAGTGTGGGGTGCACAATAAAGTAGCAGCTGTAAGCGGCAAAATCAAACCCTTCACTGATGCCATTATGGGTCATCCTACGCATATGGTTGATATGCCAGAGGTGCAACTGTTTATAAACGTTGGTGCGAACACAGGAGTCTGGTGACGATATGACAGCTAGAAAGTTGAGTAAATTATCTTAAATGTGCTTACAGTGGTTTATTAATAAAGAAATTAAAAGTTTGGTGACAATGTCTTCCATGGGATTTTGACTATCAAATTTATGATTTCTAGTCCAGAAACTCGCCAACTTATGCTTTTCAGAAGAACTCGCTTACTAAACAGCTAAAAAGTTGAGAAAAAAATGATCTTCAGTGTGCTCACATGATTAGCAACAGCATTGGTAAGATGAAGCATCTCCAACAGCTAAATGGTCAAGCCCTTGCTGGTACTGTAGACAAGTCACAAGTCTATTGAAAACTTCATAATATAGCTAGTGAGAAAAAATGGACTGATGGTTGAAAAAACAAAATTAAGTCACTTTTAAGTGACTACGTACCAGTATTATAATTATGTACCCTGCCAACCAATACCTCTAGAAAGGGGATAAAGAATTACAATTATCTAAGGCTGGTTTCACAGAGATGTCATGACACGACGGCATCAGTCATGCACAACTTGTCAACCTCCTACATCCAGTGACTCCAAATAAACAGCTTAATAAACCTTTTACCAATGTCTATACGTATTTCAGAAAATCTTACACACAAAAAAATGAATTTTGCAAAACTATTAACAAACTCACTCAAAATTTACTCGAGTCAACAGTGCAATCCTACCTCATACACCACAACTAATATACCAGGGGTAAAAATTCACATACGCCCAGCTGCCCGAGGCGACCAAAATAACAGAAGGGTGAGCAGACCTTAGAAATTTACTGGTTTTTAATCGCTCAGCAAACGACAAGCATGTCAGACTCGCAATATCTAGGAGCTATCCAGTAGTTTTGAAAAAAAAAAAAAATATTTATAGCAGTCTACTTTACCATAAGGATGTGCTTAGTGCCCAGTTTATATAAAACATTGCAAGAACAGGTTGAGATACATTCAAGAGCTAGTGCATGCCCAGTACCTGCCAACAGTGCGTAACAAAGACGTGACCAACTGCTCAAGTGCAGATCAGTGGTGAAGAGGATACAAGAAAAAGATAGAAAAAGAAGGTTGGATTGCCCGGACTGTATAACCTGAGACGACACACCAACCGCAATCATTCCAATAACTAGTAATAAAAATAAAATGGGTATTTAGCTGGAGAAATAAACTTTTGACTTTAATTATTATTATTACTATTATTAATTTACGCTTGGAGCATTTCTATTTAATGCTAACTTTCCTCTTTCATCACGTGGGTAACATCTGGTGTAAATAATTGCCACATTACACCAGACGAATATCGTTACCACAAGTTAAAATCAATTTATAATTTAGATTCAAATAATTCAATATAACAGAATTTATATGATGTTTATTATAATATAAATCAATAATATGATCAACTATCAAATAAGCAGGAACACATTTTTTTAGTAAAATGGTGACCTCCAGCAGTTTTTCATCGATCCCACTACTGGGCTCGAGCGAGCGGAGAGACCATGATTTAGTAAGTATCCTGACTTCCAAGGAGTGTGAAGATTCACCTCCACCATATAACACAAATAACGAGTTTGTGGCAGTGGCTGGCTATACTGTGACAAACATAAGATCTCCAGTGCACAAGTTTCCTCATGTCACTGTTTACAGAAAAGAAACCTGTTGCGTTTGTGACACGCGTGGAGACCTTCAGTGCATGTCATAGGCTCCACAGGTGAGGCTTAGAACGCACGCACCACAACTCGCATCTCAGATCTGGTGTCTGATATTACGTCACTAAAACCGTGCTTCACTAACTACGAAAACGTACTATACCGGTACATAATTCTTGTATTAGCTCAAACACAACAAAAATACATACACGATTAAAAACCTCCATTCGGATTATGTCCCGATACTATTATGAAGGAATAGCAATATGCCACAAATGTTTTTTTTTTAATTTCACTCCACGTACGGGTGGTGCCAACCTTAGCAACTGGTGCATATTAATGGATTTGAAAGTGACAGCAGCACCAGTCTCCCCAACAGAAAATGCTATATAATTATACTACCACATCGGGTTTACAAGGCAGGTTAAGTATGTCCCAGAAAATACCAACAAGTGCAATTCCAGTTATCACTTCTTAATTGGGAAGATCTTGTGTCGAAACTATAGACTTTCCATATCATTAAAGTGTCGTTGTTTCGCGTGCTTGAACATAAAAACTGGCACTCACAAATTTGGCTGCATTAGTCAGGCCCGTGCCCGTCGTTCCAGACTGTGTGGACATGAGTGACCAAACGACAAAACGCCCGTATCATCATTGGGTATGACTTTGCTTGGGAGATTGGTATCCCCGCATCCCCTGAGCAACGCTCTTGTGCATTATGCAGAAGACCCGACAGCAGCACCCTTATCCACTACCTCCTAAGATGTCCCCACACACAACGCTTCCGTGACGCCTGCTGGACCACCACTCCACGACCCCCTGACGGAGACACGATGACCCTCCCCATACTGGCCAGATATTTTGTAAATATTGTTGATTATGTGTTAAAGGAATATCCTTCCCTTTTTAATATTTATACTGTATATACTTGTCACACTTGCCAGATGCTTCTGGTGTCATTGTACAGGGGTACCTAGTGACAGCACTAGGATCCCGCTTCCTCTATCAAGGAATAAACAATTGAAATTGAAAACGACAAAACGCCAATCTAATGAACACAATGGCCCAAAATAGATACTGTAAAGCCTATTGACATCAATTTATAATGTTTATTACACAATTTCGCCATTTTGATAATATATTATTCACAGGCACTTCTAGAGTATCTGCAGTAATTTGAAGAAAAAAGTCTATGACCTTCAGCAATCCTGTTTTGAAATTTTAATAACGCCCTTGGACAACCAGCTCACGAAAATGTGTTGACAATGACGCCAAACATCGATTATTTATGATTTTAAAGTTAATAAAATACTAAAGTGACCTGAGGGTAGAAATGGAGGGCGAGCGAGGGCGTAACCCTATCCTGAGAGCGAGTTGTGGGAAGTTGATATGTCCCGTTCCGACCACTAAACATGATTTGTCTGGTGGGGTGTTCGTCAGGGGGCTCATATTTGGTCACCATGGAAGATGCGCGTGTGTTTTGTATCTTGGCCTACCAGTATACATTTGCAATAATACGGTACAGTACCATGATACATGTGAATGGGCGGATTACTCTACCGATTCCCGGAGTTCAGTCCTGGTCATTTTTTATGATAATAGACTAAATATTTTTACTTTCAATTATATTTTAACTTAAAATTTTCATACGTAACCATTACATTATCTGTTCCAACAGTAAGCAGCTTGATGATGGGGAGAACAAACGAATCTTCGGGAAATGTAACAACCCTAATGGCCATGGACACAATTATAAAGGTGAGACATTCGACATCATAACTACAACTACATATACGACATTCCACATGAGATTTTGTATATAGTTTTGCCCTTTATAGAACGAAGTCCAATATATTTTAAGTTTCTCATATAATAACATTACAGTACAGAGGTCTCGATAGCTATATAAATTACAGTGTAGTGTCGTTGAGATGCAACGATACAGTATTATCAAACTGTGTGGCGATTTGTTTGTATCATTCAACTTCAAACGTCACAAAGACAGGTGGTTAATTACAGTGGAGGTGACGGTGCGTGGACCAGTGAATGCTGTGACTGGGATGGTCATGAATGTGGTTGATTTGAAAGGTATCATCAACTCAGTGGTGATGGATGTGATGGACCACAAACACTTGGACTATGATGTTCCAGTCTTCAGGTAATGTCTGGATAAAAACATTTGTAGATTTATAGAATAGTTACAGTGAACTTTGAGTAGATACAAGTACTGTGCCATGAAGGTGGGGGTACACACGATAAACCAGCACATAAGAACACTTGAATGTCAGCAACCTCCTGCAGTCTATGATATCCTGGACTTTTTTCAGGGATTCAAATTTGGTGAGCACTACGGAGAATGTTGCTGTTGTGATATTTGAGGGCATTAAGAACCATTTGCCTGACCATGTGGATCTACATGAAATCAAAGTCCACGAGACTGAGAAAAATATTGTGGTCTTCCGGGGAGACTATGAATAACTGGCCCTCAAGATAGAACTTTGGAGTCGTCTTTGTCTTGATAATTATACTGTACTGTATTCACAAATACTTTAGTAAATTAATGTATGGTGTCAACTGTGTATTTTATCCCCTACCAAAGCAATTAAAATTAACCTTTACAGAGATGAACCAGCTTGGAGACAACAGTTCTCATACGTTTTAATTGTTGATGAATAGTGTAGTAACGAACATGAATACGCGCTTAACGACTTAAGTTAATAAAGTGCAGTAATAAAGACTGTTACCCACGCTCAGGGCAGGGCCAAAGTGGGCCATGGCTGAGACTGTGCTCAAATCTGTCAACACTGACCGTCTGTAGGGTAGATTTGTGGTGTCCAGACTAATACTTTCGTTCTGCACAAAATCACGCTCTGCCATTAAAGATCAAGGCTGTGCAGACACAGTGAAGCTAGTTCACACCAGTTGCTCAGCTTTCAGCAGTAGTAGCGTCAACACTACGTTTCAATGAGTGAGTTTCACACAGTGAACGACAGCTTCAGAATATTAAGTTCTGTATTGTGGCATATTCCAATAAAAATTCTTTCGTTTTTTTAATTAGTTTAACTTCGATGTCCATTAATAAACATTACTAGTATAAATAATACAAAGGTTTTATCTAAAATCGTTAGATAGCTACAGGTTTGAATTATTCAGTAGTACTCCATAACTGGTGGTTGTTCTCAACACTATTTTGTACATTATTGTCAATTCAGAAAATTCGAACAGGAACGAAAATCCTCCAAGCTACTTTTTTTTTTAATTTTGCATTCAATGTTTCTTAATTAAGTAAAATTATGGTTTCGGTCAGGCATAAATTTGGAAGTAGTCAGAATCACTCAATAACTGTACACATAAAATCCAACGGAAAAATACAATTTCAACCTAAACCAACTTAACGTAAACTTTAAATCCTGCAATTAGCTGCGTGACTGAAACAGCAATAATATCCTTACATTATTACCCTCAACAAATTTAATAATTCTCGTAATACAATTCAAAATGTAAAATAAAAGCCATTACCTTTAGCTGAAGTGACGACTAAACACCATCCAATTCGCTGTCGTCACTTATCCACTTGAATGACCACTCCCAGCCTTATATTCTCTACTTTCAAAATTCTCTTCATCTCATTCCCCCACTTATTATAACTTCTCATCCACCGATATTCGTCCACTTCTGTTATTACTTTTTCAAATTATAATAAAAAAAAAACTTTTAGACGACAGCTTTGTCACGCCGCCATTATTTAAATACCGGCACTCACGTCTCACTCAATCTTCACCATAGGTTCGATCGGTCACGTTTGTCATGCACTGTTAGCAATTACTGGGCACTGCCAAAGGATCTTATACCATTTAGAGTTCTTGTTACGTAGCGCCTTTGGTCCAGTTTCCACATACTCGTGTTGCTCTCGGGGAGGTTCGTGGAGCTGCACATGTCGTCACAACAATGGCGGAGTCTTTCAAGGTTCGTTATGACAAAGCGACAGGAAAATAAAAAAAATATATTTTATTTAGTTCGTGTGTTAACCTAAAAATAGGTACAAAATATAATTATGAATAAATTACGAAAATTAAAACCCTTAGTCTAGTGTTACAGGATTTAGTTAATAAAATTACTTAGCATATCTTAAAAAATGGATCACCGGCAAGACGTTTTTTTAATAATTTTTGCCACTTATTAACTTATTGCTATTCGGGAGGCATTTTTGTTCATTACATAACTTTTTATATAATAATTATAACAAATAAGTACGAAGTTCGCAAATTTAAGCGATTTTCTCTGGAAAAAACGGGAAATAATATATAGACACACTTCGAGAAATAAGATCGCCAAATCATATCTATCAGACAAATCATAAACGGAATGAGAAGATATTGGGAGCATAAAGTGCTGTTTAATGGTAGACCCTGCTGCAATATGGCATCACAAAAATTGTGACCAAGTCCCAGGTTGCTGATCTGACTTTCTGCCTCATTTACACACAATTGCAGGGTCTAAAAAGTTTCTCTTACTTACACAACACAATATATATATATATATATATATATATATATATATATATATATATATATATATATATATATATATATATATATATATATATATATATATATATATATATGAAATTACCCAATTACCCAAAAACCCATTGAAACAATGGTTTCGGTTAACGAGCAACCTGCTGGAACGGATTGTGCTCGTTAACCGAGGGACCACTGTAATAAAACAGGCTCTTAAAATTCGTGTTGCTTTGGTTCTCAAAATAAAAATGGTCGCGAATATAATTTGCTGACCCTGAGGGGGGGGGGGGAATCTGTGTGTGTGCTACATTTTTACTCGTGTGAAAAAAAAATGTATATTCCCTTTGTGGGTTTGCCCTTAGGATAATTATTTCTTTTACCTGTACTGTGTGTGTGTGTGCGTGTGTGTGTGTGTGTGTAGACACACACACACACAATAAATGATAATGGAAAAATCATCTCACAAATAATGAAACAAAACAAAATTTATCAAATGTAGAAAAATTGCAAGTCTATTCTCAAGTCAACTCCACACTTTGTTATTAGAGTTGTGTTGATTGGGTCTGTCTCTAGAACAATTGGCATCCGAGCACCAGCTGGGTTGATATGTAGACCAAACTTACAGATTTTCTTTCCTAGCCATCTAGCCAACCCAACATGAAGGCTGTCGGTAATTGTAGTGTAATACTGTACTGTACTTTCTCACAATATGTATGTTGGATGGTGTGTGCATGTAACCGAGTAAAAATAAACAAAGAAAGTTAAGTACAAGAGTTGAAAAACAACCATAACACCTCACAGCTTGGCCCAGTAGCCTGGTGGTTACAATGCTAACAGAGCTACAATGCCATGGTTAATCACTATTCTATCAATAAATGTTATTAATAACAGTAAATTCAAATATGGCAGGGAGCGAGGAGAGTCAACAGCAGATGATGTGCTAAATATCACTCACTACCCTTACTGCTCCAGTTGCCAGGCGTACATGTGGCAGAAAAACATTATTTGTAGTCTAATATGTAAATGGTACGGGCTCAGTGACAAATTATATAAACCATTCATTTTCCGATGGTAACAATAATAAACGGTGCATCATTACTGGTGAGTGAATTAATATTCCCACAACCCAAAATTTACAACTGATACCAAAAAAAAATAGATTAACACTCACCATTCCTTGCTGGCTGTTTGTGTGGAGCCCGTTTTCCTCTCTCCACTGCCGCTGATGAATATCATGATGAAAATGATGAACGTGATGAATGATGATGATGAAGGAAGGGGAGTTAGAAGTTCTCATCTGCTTCGGAAGAAGAGGCAGAGGAGAGCGGAGGGAGGTCAGAGCTGGGAGCAGCAGGAGGAGGGTTGTCCATGTCATAATCAGACACATGAGGAGGAGCACAAACAGGAGGCTGATGCTCTCTTGCAGGTGTAGGGCTAGGAGTGGACAAAGTCAAGAACAACACGGAGATTGGAGGCTGGGCAACCTGGCGCTTGAGTTCTTTTAGTATTTCCTTATAAAGAGCCAGGAGCTTCTCCATCCCTCTCTTTAAGTTGACTGATCTCTCGACAGTGGGATTAACGTTGAAAAAATAGTCCGCGGGTGCCCTACAAGACGGCAAGCTCTCCACCACCTGGGGGTACACCTCAGGTCGGCAAGCTCTCCACCTACTGGAGGTACACCTCAGGTCGAGAGGCTTACAACCACAAAATCATTGCCATATGACATGATTTTTTTATTTTTGAATTGTGTTCACGGCTGGGATTGACCATACAAAGGTAACCAAAGAGTGTAGTATTGTGCCTCTAATTAAGACAGTTCATAGTGACACCAGTGACCCAGGAAGAGGCTGTAAATAACTTGAAGTGAAGAACAAATTGGCAAGCAGGCAGGTACCACACCACTGCCGGCAGCTTCTTTTCCTCGGCGTTGACAGGAGAGGACGCGAACAATCTTCCTGTGTTTGAGTACAGATGCAGATCTGACCCACGTTGTGTTCACAGAAGAGGTTATAAGAAATAAACTGTCAAAGCTAAAGGTTCAAAAGAGTCCCGGCTCTGACATGGTGCATCCCAGTGTGTTAAGGGAGTTGTGCAGACTGGATAAGCACTGGAGCAGGTTCAGATACATTCAGGAGCCGTGTATACCCAGTATTTGCCCAAGCGGCTAACGAGCTGATCGGTGGTGAAGAGGATAAAAGTAAAAAGTAAAAAAAGTGACGGTTAAGGTGGGTACCACCTCCAATTCACCTTCTCCATCTTCACCATAACTGTATCCCTCAAATTAGCAGATACCTTGGCAGAAGAGGGGCCACTTAGGGCAATGGCATTACAAATTTCCTTCGCTTTCTTCTTGATGTAGCGGACACTTGATTCATTGATGCCATACTCTCGGCCACGTGCGGCAAAGCTTTGGCCACTCCTAAGTTTGTCTGGCAGTTTTATCTTCTCCACTCGGGTCATGATATTTTCTCTCTTCACTTGTTTGGGTACCTTCCCATGGTTGGATGAAGGTGGTTGAGGGCATTTAGGAGCCATCACAATCACGAGGAGCACAGTTGTTATGAGAGCAGAGTAGCACACGTGCGAGAAAGACAATTGTTTATCCCGGACTGAGGCGGAGGGAGCACACGTAGACCAGCCTCCCGGGACAAGAGAGACGCCCTACGGGATGCCACAAAATTCACACGCTCCCCGTCCCGGCCATGAAAATGTTGGCGACTGTAAAACTACCTGCAGACATTCGAATAATCGAGGACCGTGAATTAAAAATCCGAGAATTATCAGGGCATGCTGTTCTGATAACTTGTGCCCAACCCTCAATAATACTGATAATTTATACCGAACCTTCAATAATACTGATACTGGTACTATTCACTAGTATGGACTTGCTTATCAGCCCCAGAGTTAGAAATACAAACAGAATCCTAGTACTGTACTGTACCACCCCCCCCCCCCCCACCCCACAGGTAGTTTTGGAATGGTTAATCTTTAGGGCTTAAGGAAAATTTTCTTTACATATTTTACATGAATTATTTACACTACTTTTTTTTATTTATGGGTTATAATTGTTGATGATTTTACATGTAAGGGATGATGGATTACATACATATTTTATTGTAATATTAACCGATCCTGAGTTATAAGCAAATTAACTTAGGAACTGGATCAAGGTATTCACTCCTTCATAACTCAGGGACCTCCTGTGCTGATAATTTATACCTATCCCTCAAAAATACTCAATCCCCAGTGATAAGAAACATTTGTATCCAATCCTTAATAATTCTGATAATTTGCACCTAATCCAGAAGTGTACAGTATTTAAGTTTTTGTACTACTCATTGCATTTTTTCTTAAGAGGTCCAGCCAAACAGTAGTTTAAGCGATAATTCTGAGTAAACCATTATGAAGCACTCCAATTTACAGTACAGGGTGTCATCCAAAAGTTCCCAGACTGTCTTCATATAACCTTTCTCTTAGTAGATATCAAATGTGAATCATCAGCAGTTACTCAACTTGGGTGCAAGTTATTTACTGCGTCGATTTTGGCAGAATGTGGCGCTAACCAGCCATAGTGCAGCTTTGTGCGAGTGTGTGACAGTCGCCACTCAACCCTCAAAATGAAGGGAAGTATCGAGCAATGCTGCACCATCAGATTTTACTTCAGACTAAGAAAAAATGGTGCAGAAACCCATGAAATGATCAAGGAAACCGACAAAGATGAAACAAAGTCCTGGGCACAAGTTTCCAAGACAGCGGCACCTGTGAACTATTTTCTGGTGAAGCACAGCATCCCAGTGGTCCCCCACCATCCATAGTCTCCAGATCAGGCCCGCTGTGACTTCTGGCTGTTTCCAAAGTTCAAGTTGAACCTCAAGGGGAAGAAGTTCATGGACAGAATGGAGAGCCAGAACACATAGCAGGTGCTTTCCAGCCTCAGCAATGAAGACTTTCAAATCTGCTTCTAGAAGTGTGAGGAACAGATTCAGTGCTGCATTGAGGCATCTGGAGAATATTTTAAGGGTGACTAAAATTCACAGCAATAACTTGAAAAATAAAGATTCTATGAAGCCAGTCTGGGAATTTTGGGATCACACCTCGTATAGTATGGGTAAACCTCTATTTGCGATGGGGTTAAGTTCCTGAAAACCCAATCGCAGGTCAACATATTGTAAATCAGGTTTATTGTAACATGGGGGGGTTCAATGGGATAGGTTCCTGTCCAGTCGGACACCAAATATACGACCAAAAAATAAAAATCCTACTGCTTCACAATGTCAAGCTTCACCTCCAGAGACATGGGTTCCCTGGGTGCCTCGGCCTTCCCAGACATTTTCAAAGTTACTCTGCTCCCTTCGGTCACTAAAGCAGAGAAAAGCACTTCACAGTCACTCAAAAACACTTAAGTCACTAAATCAGAGAAAAACACATATGTAATCTCTTCCCTGACCAGTCATCCCTCCCTCCATAAAGAGGGAGGGGGGGGGGGGGGGAGCTGTACCATGTTTCCCATTTTGTTATTATTTATTTATTAGTTGTATTATATTCTCGTATGCTTGGCCTCTTATAGTGTGTGTTTTACCACATCACAAGAAGAGCCAGGGGATGTTGCATTCAAGTTTTGGAAGGAGTTCAGTGTGTGAACTGCAGTTAATGACTTGGATGGAGCAAGGAGGGAGACAACATGCATGGCAGAAACTGCTGCCTGTGGCAGGCGAGGTGACCAGCACACGAGCGTTGGCAGAGAATGTGGCGAGTGTGGTGGAACTGGCGAGACAGATGACATCTCCAAGCTTTAGTGAGATGAATTCGGACGTGATGAAAGTTATTGGAGCAACAGGGGAATCCACTTAACTAGATGACATGCTACAGGAGATGGAAGATGAGAAGGAGTTTGAGGCGGTGGAAGAAAGTTTTGGTGTGGTGGTACTATAGCAGACGAGGGAAGCATGACTCGGCAGCAAGTGACTATTTCTCGGCAAGGATGAAGAACTCAAGGATGCTTTAACGAGTGCTGAACCCAGCCTTCAATGCAGTGAAGAACTCACTGCACAGTTTGACAGGAGTTCATTAAACACCGCTGCCAGCCTCTCCTGGAATATTGCAGTTGACGAAATACCACAATGTACCTAGAGCACCTTCAATATTATTATGGGACAAGGGCTTCCCTGTAATAAAAAATCAAAGGGCTAACTACAAAAGCACAAGTTGTTACATACCTATTAAACTTCCTAAGTGATTTCCTGCCTAAGGTTTTCTTGGGGTGATAGAAATGAAGTGATGCATTCTGCTGAGGCCTCTTGATTCTTTTTCCTAGTAATCTTACAGCTGACATTACAGGTTATAAAAGTTTTCTTATCCAACACCAATTGGTTAGATACTTCCCCATCTCTTCAAAACCTAACTTAAAAACAGCTCTGAATATTTGCAGATCAACTCACAACACCTGCCGAGTAGATATGAAGTATTTTATTATTAAAGGGAGAGGCAGTAAGTTTATCTCCCTCCCTCACTTTTTTTTAATTTTGTAAACCAATTTAATTTTTACAAGAAGCTACTGGGGATGTGGCTAAACTACTCACATCAATTCACATTAGAAATCAATCAAACATTACACTCTTATTGGGGATTCAAACCTGGATTTGTTGGATTATCAGTGTGCTCACTAAACCATCACTGCATACATGAAACTGGCAAATAAGACTACAAGGATGAATAATGAAATATACACTAGAAGTTGAAATTGTGTATTGGATAAAGCTTGACACGTTCGTTAAAGCAAAAGAAGAAACTAGTATAATATCGAGATACCTCTTAGGTAGGGGTGTCCAGAAGTGCAGCAAACAGATTGCTCCTGTACACAAGAAAAAGAGGGATTATGGGGAAGATAAGAGGTTGTGGGGGTCAAGTAGAACCCTTAAAGGAGGGTGAGAGAGATGACATATTTATGAAATAGTGTACATCATTATCTCAATAATCTAAGACCAAGTCAAGTAAGATCTTAACACTATCCTGACATCAGACTTTGATACTGTATTCACCTTTTGACTATAGTGTTTATTCTGAGTTTATGTATAGTTTAGACCATATATCTGAATATATAATAAATACAAAAATATGAAGTTATGGATAATCAAGATTTTGACTAATAAGGTCCTAGATAATGGCTGTAGTGATGTAAGGCAGAAGGTAGGATGGTGTGAAACACTGGTTTTGAAGAAGGCAAATACCACTTTCAGTCTGCAGTAATAATTGGTCCATATACAGTTAAATTCCTTATTCACCAGTAAATTATATATATTAAAAACTCTACAAGGGTAAAATGCCTATAAACACACTCATAATCTATTTTGATGATGGAAAATGTTGGGAGGTGCAGACTGACCAGTAGGAAACAGGTAGGTAGAGAGAGGCAACAATGTTCAACATGGGTGTGTTTCCCAATATAGCTTACAGAGACAAAATATACATCTTACTAGTAGACCCACACGGCCTACTGGGAAACATCACCCACCATATATTTGAACATGAGAGAAACAAACCACTTGGTGGTTAATCAACAAAAGGTCCATCAATGACCTAGAACTGGGACGTTATCTTCATTTAAAAAATCTAAGACTTCCATATTATAATATTTCATCTGTACACACAATATAAACCACACTTCTCTATTTCTAATCTAAGCTCGAACAACCTGAACCTGTACAGCAACTCAACGAGCATCTTTGGCTTGCAGAAAACAAGTGTTGCCATACAGTGCACAACATACATCTATTCCCAAACTGGGAACCAACTGACTACCCTAGGAAGCTGCACAATGTAACCAGCCATTACTTTCCCTAACCACATTAAAGAGGGCCTTTAGCACTGCTCTTAACCAAGACAGTGTTGGTTGTACCATATAACTCAATCTTTATTTAAATATTATGTTTACATTCCTATCATTCAAGTGGAGTGAATTATAGCAATTGGATTCATATAATGTACCATTTTATTTATAGTCAACAGAAGGCTGGCTGGTCAAATGTTGACTTACATAATTGTATTGTAATTTCACACTCATAGAGTGCTTTAATCCTTCCATACTATACTCTCTATAACTGATCTATTAGAGTCAAACAACTTGTGCACGGTGGCAACACTGGTAAATATCTGCAGTAGATACAAATAAACAGGTTAAGAAACAAGCAATATCCCTTCTCTGTAAACAGATAAAATGCATACCATATTCTCTTTCATATCAACTTTAAAAAGTTAAACATGGTGCAAACTTTTACAATCACCACATTACCCTGTGATGTGGTGTAAAGTCTTTGGCATATGGGCTCAAAAAGTAAAGGTAGTATACATCAGTGAATTGATGGAAGTTACTACAACTCACACCTACATAACTGTATCTCCCATCAAAATCATAAGTGCAACTGAAACACTACAATATTATTTACGGCGGGTTCCAAGTGACTTCCATCAAGAACTGCTTTATAATAAATGGCTATCTTCCCAAGCAACCCATACCACAGTAAACACTTTAATAATAATCTCATTTAATAAAATATACAATTAAAATGACTTCAGAAAACTCACTGATACTTATTCTTGTTAGCAAAGTAAAATAAAAAATTAAAAAAATAAATAAAAGGTTTACACAACTTGAAATACATACTTTGTACTTATCAGTTATTACTGTTGTATAATTAATTTGGCAAACTAGTTGGCCATATCTGAGATGAGTTACAGATTCCATTTAAATCTGAAAACTATAAAAACTAACAGAAGTTATAATACCCACAACTGATAGTGAGAAACTGATGAAGATAAAAGACATTAACAATGAAATACAATAACAAGCAATGTAGGGCATTAGTTCTCTAAAGCTCAATACCCTTGCCAAGACATAATAATACAATACCACACATCCTAAACACAAACTCTTTTCCAACTTGCCCATCCTAGCACCAGTGTCATGGGATCATAAAGTAACACAGTACCATTTCACCAGAGTATTTAGATGCCACTACTGTAGGTCCTCTGTGTTGTCCATCACAGCTTGTGAAATTATATTCAGAGGTATAAGCATACAGAGGATGTGTTTGCTTGTTACAATTCAAGTACAGTACAGTATACCTTGGTCATCTGGACAGTAAAATAAAGTCTGAATATTATATTTACAAAAATTACAATACCTCAAACACTTTGTACAGGAAGTTAATGCATTAGGTAACCCCATATCAGCCCTAATGACTTACTAGACATAATTACGTGATGACTACAATAATACCCATGCAGGCCACGGTGGGTGGGTGCACCGATGAGCCACACTCTTGTGGTAACCTGCATAATGCCATACGGTATTTATCTCCCACATACTAGTAGCAGTAACATGTACAATACTAAACATGTTAGTAAAAGAGTTTCATTTTATTTGCTGCCTGAGTAAAAGTGTACTCTGAGGTGCAACACAAATGAGGTTAAATGAAAACTAGTTGTTATACTGAGACAAGAGATAAATAAACAGCATATCAAGAGGCAATTTGGAAAAGAGTATATTTAGGATTATTAATCACAACCAAGTTCTTAGGTGGGTGCTTGACTACTTTATATTGATACAAATAGCTATTTTTCAGGTTCATGCACCATCTAAGAACTTGGGTTACAACGTTCTGTAACAGTTACATTGATTAATGAGTACAGCCAATCATGGTTACTGCTATTTGAATTTGATTCAAGTATCCTTGTCCTAAATATTATTCTGTAACATACATCTTATATTACAGTTTTGATTTATACTTATAGTTTGTAACACTGCATTCTATATCCTCTACACTCACCATTTATTGTCAAAATTCCACAAAGGTCATAATTAACTAAGTGTGTACAAAATGCGCACTATCACATATTTACTCTCCACTAATACTGGCACACTGAAGGCACCTTAGACATCCTTGCCATAACGGGTTTTGTGAGGCCGTAGATAAACTGCCGACTTCCCGACAAGTGCAACACGACATAACTCTGCTTTAAGTGCATCCTCCACATTGTGGGACTCTTTTGTGAATTGTAGGGTAAATCAATGAACTTGTGCCATAAACTCTGACAAAATAATTTAGTGATTCTGTGGAGTAAATCTAAGAACTTCTGTCATGTTACATATAAACATAGGATCCTCAATAAAGGTTCTGTACAATAAAATATGCACAGGTCACCATGCATAGAATTTGGGCCTGAAACACCAAAACTGAGTGCACTTCACTATTAAATAACAACACATGTAAACTACTTCCATTGTGTTTTGAACTTTACTGCTCTCTGTTGTGAATTAAAAAATTTCATTGTGACCTAAACAAATTTAACCCAACATGGTGTAGAACTAAATGTTCTGTACTGTACTACCTTATATTTGGAAAGCTTAAGGGTCTCTGGTGGAAGACATTGTAACTCTCCAATATTTTAAGGCTATCCTGTCAATGTCTTGTTAAGCTATTAACCTCAGCTCGAGTGAGGAGACTCGTATTCAAACAACTTTTATCTACCACGAATTTTGTCAAAAATAAAAGGAAGGTCATTACCATAAAATACTATTTTTGAAGTTACTGATAATATTGGATATTCTATACAGTAAACAGTATCCATTTGCATAAATTTCATCCAATTTCTATGAATATAAATACTAATGACTATACAATCAAACTCTAATTTATATATATTCATTACTTATTTTAGCCCTTTAGATATAATAAATATTATATATGTACATGAAGAATCTCAATTTTAAATAAAATGGTTTGGTATATCCAATAATAACAAGGGAGTAATACATGGATACCCTTCTATGATTTACCCTACACACAGTTTTGCTCTATTTTGATTTCTGTTGCAAGTTTATTCCTAACCATGTCCTCATGTATTGAATGCATGACCAAATTCATAGTATTTCTGTGACCCCATACTTTCACTCATTCTTGATATTCAATATAAGTTGCATGCATCCATCTTATTGCAACAATACACTTGACTTTCAATACAGTATTATCAACTAACATGGTTGATCCTGGACCATTTATAAGAACACCATCTGGTATGTGTTCTCTGACTGTGTAAACATACTCCAAGTAAGAGGTAAGTTGCAACAGCTTCCAATGACTTTTATTGTAGCACGGTATTACTGGGTACTTAATTTTTCTGTATACCATGGCAATTTCTATATTATTCTACAATATTTCTATTTATTACAATATTACTATTCATTTTATAATATTGCAAGCACTTTTTTTAAACATCATCTTTGACGACATCAATTACGTATTAAATTGTACTCAAATTTCCTAACTTTTACTTTCCACACAATGTGAAAATATATGTGTCATCATAAAATTACACTGAGACATACAGAAGACTGCACAGATAACACGACTCTTCCTGCTGAATCAAACCCACACCACGAAGCAGTAGGCAAAAATTTTACCAACTTTATAATCTATTGGTAAGACACTTGAACATGGCCTCCCACTGCTGGCCCAGGAACATAACAAAATTCATCACAGGAGACAACAGACCCACCATTGGGAAGCCACGTTTCCTGAGTGATGGCGGGTTATTTGGTATAACCTATCTGTTGTACTGAATAATGCAATTTTAGTTTCAGTTCTGGTTCAGCAGTGGAAGGCCTAGTTTAAATGACTTAGCAAGTGCTGGTAAACTTGTTAGTGCACTTATTTGCCATCTGAGGGGTGTGGGTTCAATTCTAGAGAGGAGGAGTGTAGTACAGTATTGTTTTTTGTCCACTGACAAGTTTTCCTGATACTTCCACCCAAACAAATCTGGAGGAGTAGTGTTGACATCTTACCACCACTTATCATATTCACTTGGCAAACTGGAATCATCCACCACTTTGTAGATTCTATCTGGGCATATAATATAATATACAAATTTAACATCTACAGTTATGTGTACTTGTTATTCATCACCTGTAACACCAGGCTTCACTTGGCAAACAGGGAACACCATTTTGTGGATCCAATCTGGGCTACATCATTATATTCATCAAATAAACTGTGTATACTGTATAATATCATATACAAATTCAACATGTACTAAATCATTAACTACCTTATTACCATTATGGGTCCTGTAGTTTCCATGTTCAATTACACAACTCAAGATTTCAAGAGCGTTACAAGCCAAGTTTTACGGTACAGTGTATGCAGTTCACAGGCTGCCAGAATGAGTAGATAAATTCATTAAAAATAAGTTGCAAATCTTAATGCCATGGATACTTTAATTATCCCCAAGGTTTAATTTATTATCTATCTAAAATACATGATAAAGTCCTCTGTAGTTGTGAAAGAAATGATCCAGGTTTATATCTAACACTGTTGGCCTCAGTGTGAACAGCCTTTTTGTGTGAAAACTACAAGTGAAGTCACTATGATTGCAAAAAACATGAGTGTCCTGCGAGGTTCATGAGTACCATCAGTTAGTGGGGCCAATGAAGTGAGTTACCTTTTAGTGGCACAAATGATCATCATGGTGTGTGAGTTACATCAAACATTGATATGTATTCTTAAAAATATTGTTCTCAGTATCTAAGGAATTAAGACCATAGTTTTCTCTATCACTTCCTTGAGTGTAACATTGTAGGATTAAAATAACATAACACTAATAACAAAATTAGATTTTCAAAAGTATTGCTTCAGTTAGTGCTATAAAGCTTTTGATGCTACGGCATAATTAAAAGTCAAATGTGATTCACTTAAGAAACCCATATGTGGAAATATCAGAGGCTGTCATGAGGTCGTTCATTTTAAAGTAAAAATTTTGCTTCCAAATGTTAATACACGTGTAAGAATAATACCCAGTGATAAAAAACGGATCACAAATTTCTATGGGGATAATTAAATTGTTGGGCAAATTACAAATAAAAGTCTTAATGAGTGTTTAACATGACAGTCGTGCTTCAAGACCTTATTAGCACTCTTAAATTTCTTTTGATTTTATGTCAATTAGTAAAGACTATAAATGTCTAACATATTTTCAATGGATTTCAATACAACTCAAATATCTTGGCTTATAAAAAAGGTCACCTGACCCTTCTCCTTGATCTGTTTCTTGTAGGGGCCACAGCTGCTGCAGGAGGAGGAGAGAGGAGGTGTGGGGGAGGCAAGGAAGACTCCCGAACAAGTAATGCTGCAGTCATGGTCAGACTTTTAGCCTTGCTTGTAAGTCTTTTCTTACACTCTCCTGATGTCACTTGGTTAACCTGGGCTAAGTTCATGTGCTGGCGCTTTAAGGCTGGTTTTGCTTGTCTATTTATGGATCTGTTTTTTGGTCCACTACCCAGTCCATTCAACGGTCCTTCCACAGCGATGTTCAGAGTGGTTGGGGAGTCTGCATATGTAGTTTTATTTCTTCTTAGCTGTGGGACTTGATAATCTTGACAATGAGTGGTGTTCCCGTTGAATGCTTCACTTATGGCTTTATTTAAAGCATTTCTCCCTCTCACACTGAAAATAAATGTGATGCACAATTATGACATCACAAGAGTTTGGACAATACTGTACAGAACAATTAACAACACTTGACTATAAATTTAAAAAATATATATATATCTCAAACTCATGTCCCATTTTTATAAATAATATCTATCTTCATCAAAACTGAATATTTTTTTTTTTAAGTTTCCAGGATACAGACAACACGTATCGGTAATACCTCCATTAGCTGGAATCCCTCTTAACCGAAACTCTCTATAGCTGGAATTGAAATGTTCTCGGAAAATCATTCCCAAAGCTTTGGGAACGATTTTCTGAGGGGCACATTTTCTGAATTTTCCCAGTACCCGGAAAATTCCGGGGACGTGGGAGTTTTTTCTGGGTTTGAGAGATGATGTAATGTGCAATTTCGGGAACTTCAGAGAAAATTTTTCCATTATCCAGAAAATTCCGGGGATGAGGGATTTTTTTTACAGTTTTGAGTTGTCTCGTTACCCGGAAATCTCTCATTTCTCGGCTAACCGAGATATTGAACATTCAGCAAAGCAATATAAACATATATTACCTCTCCTTTGTGAGATAAGAGTAGAACAACTATTAAAAGTTTTTAACACTCTCCTCACCAATGGAAAAGCAAGCACAGTTAACATACCCCCTGCAGTGCAGTACAGTACAGTACTTCTTGCAAGACCTAAAGAGGTTGGCATCACAGGCAAGAAGCTGTAAAGGTCTGCATGGCAAGAGGCAAACCCAAACAACTCACAAGAGGCTTCCTATAAGCATTGTTGACACAAAATCACATAAATTACTGAAGCAAATTCATTGACTCTTTATCCAGGCATTAAGAAGTAAACCACACAACATTCTATAATACAGTACAGTACAGTAGTTGCTTTACTAAAAAAATAACATGATATACAATATGGTACTGTAGTGTGCAAGTTAAAATATACACAAAATGCATGGTAAGTAAATCAGAGATAATGATACAACACTGAAATGTAAAAACACATAAAAGTTATATACACTAAGGAATGGTGCATAAAAATCACAATTAATAATAATAATAATAGGAAATAATAGTATAAAGGACCTGTTGTACAGTACTGTACATATATATTTACATATAATATAATCTGGAAGGGAATGTTCAAGCATTAAAGTCTCTCATAATGTTGACTGTGAAAGAAAAGTAAACAAACTAATTATTTCTAAAAAAAAAAAAAAAAAAAAAATGAAAAAAAAAAGGAAGGGGTGGGAGTTTATTTTACCTGCGTCGCGTGGGCACTTTGGGTGGGACGATGGGGAGCGTGGACAGGACGGAATGTTTCACAGTGTCCACCCTATGATCCCCGTACCACTGCACCACACACTCACCACCAACCTGTTGAACAAATACATGTTTCACCAAGATGAATTTCTAAAACCTCACACCTGAATTAACACAGCTTACCCACCAAATTTAATTGATCTTAACTAGAGGTTTATTTTTAGAAAGTGAAAACATTTTTAAAAGCCAGTAAATACCTTTGTTATTCCTAAACTTTGTATTTATTTTCAGTGTATATTTTTGGTGATCAATTGAATGTATGAAAATTAATTAATACCATGGAAGGAAAAATCTTAAATCTTGAGTATGTAAAAATGCAATACTATAGTAGTAAAAATAAAGAAAACAGTTGAAGAATGAAATTCCAATTAATAATGAAGAGGAAGAGACGAGTAACCTGACGGACCCCCAGGCCAGAACACCCCCCGACAGAGCCGACCTTATTCTGGAGGCAGCTTACAGTCTGAGACAGAGACACTGGCCTGTTGTATCAGTCAATTGTTGAATGAACAGCTACTTGTCTAGTTGATCCACGGCTCATGAGGTACGCTCTAACCCTGATCTGATGCTGCTGCTAAAAGTCAACTCGTCCGTGAATAAAAATATCCAAACCCTGGAACAAATTTGCTCGACAGTACCTTCAATTATTAACTTGAGTTACAAACTGCATTCCTCACATTTTTCTACCAACTAAGAAACAATCAATGAGGAGGGGTGGAGGGAGGCCCTTCTAGGACAGTTGCCTCTTCCCCTTGGCCATATAATAGGATTTTGACCTTTAATCCAATGTTTTTTTTGGCCTAAGGCCCATTTAATAAATAACTGGCAAGGTTTTAAATTAGCAAGGAATAGGAGGCACCCCAACCATGTCCCTCAACACTAAAGAAAACCACAATGTCTGATGAAAGATTTACCATTCAGAGTCAAGCCCTCTGAGAGGCTGATAATTAATCCTTCAAAATGTTTCAAAATGAACAAGTCCAGACAGCCCAGCCACGGTAACTGACGCTGATAATAAACCGTGATACAAATCTCATCAAGGAGTGGACATAGCTACAGTACGAGCTCTCTGAAAGGCACGGAGAACACTGGGGCGAGAGTATCACAGTAAGTCAAATTTTAAGGCCAAGTATGATATAATAACACAAACCCCACAATATTCATTACTGGTCCATAAGATTAAGGAAATCTGAACAAAGCTCACAGACAAAATTCCCATCAGGGAGTCAGTTGGACTTGACATCACATGAAACCAGTAAAGTGCTAACAACAGAATCATGCCTGAGGTGGAGTGGAATAAATCTCAATAAACACATGACCTCAGTGGGCTTCAGGTAAGTAAAATAAACAGAATTAAATTGAACAAACCAACTTTAAGTTTCATCTCTCTGACTTGCTACTATTTCAAACCACTTACAGCTATTGGTTGAAACTTTGTAATCCCTAGTTCAGCCAAGCATGTACTGTACTGTAGCTACAAAAATTCAACAATTTGCACCGCTCCAACAGTAGGGTGTCCTTGCCTAAGAAAGAAGGAAGCCTCCAGAGCAAGATAGTTCTCCCAGGGGGTGTTCTGCAGGGATAACTCTCAGGCACCTTCATAAACGACCTTAATCTTTTATCTTGTAAGTTCTGCCTCTCCGATTATGTCTCCTCTGTGCAAACTTCTGGCAATCCTCATTCTTCATACACATTTTTTTAGTACAAACAGACGAATGTTGCATCAATGATATTCATCCCAGTGGTACATTCCTTGAGCACATATTGGTGTGCTGGTGTTGGCCATTCAGCACGTGAAGGTGTCCAGCTGATAAGTAATTATAATTAAACCACCTGAAGAAAAACCTTAATGCACCGGCCAGCCTTTAATGTCAGAAAAGGAGTAGACAGGGATTACAAAAATTATCCCGGTATGTTGACAAATACAGCCACGGAAGTCCTGTCAGTTCTCCGTCCCGTCAATGAACCCCAAGACTCGTGAATCAGTGAATCCAAGACATCAAACGACCCAGTTAACCTTCTATGGGGTCAACACTGTGTGATGTCTCAGATTCACAGGTTCATGAATCTCAGGGTTCATTGATGGCATGGAGGACTGACATAATTTTTTTCCATGACTGTAAATAAAACCTGAAGGTGCGAGTGAGCTTTATCATGAGTCAGGATGTAATGAAGGGCAGACATCACTGAAAACATTTACAATAATTGATAACAAAGATGAAGCCTTACCACATTTGCCAAGAATAAAACTTACATATACAAACAACTTATATGTCATGATGCCAAGTTGCTACATGATGTGACAATATATTTAAGGAACCAGTAAATGAATATCAAGTAGCTATATGAATAAAATATAGTTAATAAGAGAGAAAAGAAAATAAAGAGAAGAGAGAGACAGACAGACAGAGAAAGAGTTATAAAAAGCCAGACCCAAATGTCATTCCAGCGCAGAAGGAATTTAAATAAAATAATCTTTTGATGGTAACCCGAGCTACTACTGTATACATACAGAAGCATATGTACAGTTTAACCTGACACGACATACACAACCAACAGTTCCTTCATAACAAACTCCGGTAGGTAAGGTCATGTTTAATTAGTAATGGCAAGCCTGCGTTAATACTCTCTCTCTCGTGTTATTCTGGCTTGCTGTGTCCCTCCTTGGAGCACATATACAGAAATAATTAATCACTCTTACAATAACCTACAAAATTTCTCTCAATACCCAACAATTCTTCTCCCTTGTTGCCTCAAAACTTAACTAAACCACCAAACTTTATGAGCACTAAAGTGAAGTCTTACTGGCATTAATAAGGTTTCACATATATACATAAATAATTACTGTATATAGAAACAGACTGAAAAAGTAATAATTATTGGCAATAGCATATGTCTATATAACTGTGGTAAAGTGATTATGATAAGCGTAGTTGTCTCTGTGATAATATTTGCAGGGAGGGAACAAGAGCAACAGCACCACACTCCACCACCACCTGGAGGCCTGTTAAGAGAGTCCATCAGCACACACATTCTAAGGTCTATGTCTGATTTTTCCCATAAATAAAAATTACAACGATATCATTATAACGGTCTGCTGCATAAGTTCCCTTGAATTATATATGACAGATATAAAATGACTTATTTTACCATATAACAAAACTTTAAATGTTTTTACTTCAAAATTTGTAAAGGAGGAATTAAACATAGACCTTCCTTTAAAATTAGGTGTAAATATGACCAACACCAGAGAGAATATACATAAAAAACACTGTAGTGTCTGTGTGTGTGTGTGTGTGTGTGTGTTAGCTCTGTGGGAGAGAATTACAAGGAAACAAAAGAGAGAAAATATGAACATGGGTGTGTGTCAAGGGGCCACTGGGAGCACATGTCCCCCTCTGACACTATGACTGCAAATTTCTGCAGTCACAGACCTTAACTATAGTGCGCTTTTTCCCAGCTGAGAAAAGATGTCCCGCCCCCTCCTCAAGAGTTACAGCTGATTGGCAGTTGGAAATCTGTCCAATTTTGTCCTGAAGTAATGATGTATTTCTAAATGAGTTTATTCATAATCGTTGGGATGACCGTTTCTGACGAGAAAGATATTTAGCTAAATTATATAAAGATACATACATACATTCATTATTTCAAACATGAGCACGTAGGAAGTTAATCAGAAATCTTAAACATGAATTAACTGTTAAATTCTCGTGGCAAATTCACTCTTTCGGAGGACGCATTTAATATACTACAGTATACTTATTTTTACCACCAATAAGTTATACTAAGACATATTACATAAAAGTAATACTACATTATGCCTAAACTAACATTTCTAAAGATCAGAATCACTGAAATATGAAGTTGTTCACAGTTATATTTCCCACCTCTGCTAACGGCTGTGTAATATTTCAGTGTTATTCTGATCTTTTAAAATGTTAGTTTTTGCATAATGTAATATTACTCAAGAGCTGTAACTCTTGAGGAGGGGTCGGGACACAGCTGGGAAAAAGCGCACTATAGTAACCCTATTCCAGTCACAAATATATTCCTGTCTCTATAAAGTGACATAAATGTTCAAGATATTAACACTGACTCTCTCTATATATACTGCAGTCAAAATCATCATTCTCCTTACCTACGTTAGACACAGTATTGTAAAAAGTGTTTAAGAAATTCTGTAATTGTTTCAACATTCTACATTCAACATTTTTTTGTGACTTTGACCTCTGACAGAGAGAAGTGACTTTCATGTTTAATATTTTGTCCAGTAATAAATTATATTCAGATTAACCTTTATCAAACTATCTGTTTAGCTACACGATTCATGTTCCGACCAGAGACCCACCCTGACATACCAAGGACCCACATATACTATACGGTGTTATATCCATTTATCAAGGAACATACTATACATAGAACTGAATTAGGAGGAGCTGCAACAAACATAAATATGGTAAATATCAGATAAATTTAACAACTACTTCACTCAGCACATCATGGAATACATTTAACATCACTGATCAACTTGTTAATAATCCAACATAAAATGACGTTATTTTCCTGGACTAAACATTTAAGTGAAATGCAAAAGTGAAAATTTCCAAATTGATGTTAAAAATTCTTAAAATGAAACCTGAATTAACTTAAAAAATTATCAGAGCAACACAATACTGAAATTCTGTTTTAAAAATTGTTTAAATAACTTTGTATCATACTGCATTCAAGTTTATGAGGGGCACAATATGCAAAATTCATTGAAAATTTGTTCCTTTAAATATACTAACTATGGCATTAAATTGTAAATTAAATTGCTTTTGCACTACATTAATTAAACAGTATTATGACTGTCACCAAAGAGGCATTAGTGTACAGTATAAAAATATTTCATGAACAAAGATTCTACTATCAAGAACACTGCAAGAAAACAATACTGTACTCTTACTGCAAGAAATATAAATTACAGTGAAATACGATGTCAAGTTACACAAGAAGACAATGATTCTACCAAGGGTAAGAAACTTTCAACAGGATATAACACAGAGGAGAGGAGAGTAAGGAAGAGGCGTAGTTTCCCTAGACGTAAGATAGTGTCGTGTTAAGTGATGATAACTGTTCTCTGACGTGTGTAGTGCTGCACACTCAGTGTGTGGGGTAAGACTGTGAAAATAACCTTGGTGTGAGTTTGATTCATGTAGTGTAGTTACCTGGTGAAGCACCTGAGCCGGCCAGTAGTGGTGGCCCCTATGCGGCCCCCACACCACTCCGCGGCCGCACGTCACCGCCTCCTCTGGAACACAGCGGCACCGCGATAAGTGGCACTGGCCCCACACTGGCTCTGGCTCATCACTGGCACTACGTCAGGCAAGTTAGCAAGGGCACTGTGGCACTAACATTACCTGGAGTGGATGCACTGTGAAGCTCCTCAGGGATGATATGCTTATTCTTGTCCGGGGAGTGCGGTGGAAGTGGAGTGGGAGGGTCGTTAGGGGGAGTGGCATCCTCATCATGACGCGTCGTGGTGACCTCTGCACTCTGATGAGACGGCGAAGACGGTGCTGCTGCACTCACACAGTCTGAACTGCTAACATCACTTTCTCCTAAACCACCTGGGGTTTGTGTTGATACAGAGGAATGTGTACCAGACTCGTCACCACTCTGCGTAGCAACAAGTGTAGTACGTTGCTGGACTATTGTAGTCTTGTGCTGAACAACTGTAGTATTACTACTGCAACCACTGCCACTTATTACAACAGGCTGACCGTTCACATACTCAGAAGTCACTACCACAGATGGTGCCGTTCCTTGACCCATACACACAGCTTGGCCCGGACTCACACTGTTGCCAGGAGCTGCATAACTCGCAGTAGCTGCTGTCACAGGTAAAACATGCACACCTGCACCACCCGTCAGTTGTGTTGATGCCGGTGAAATATTTACCACCTTGGCGCCACTGACAACAGTGGTTGTGTGAGGTACAGGAGGACGCACAGCAACCATGGCTGGCATACTCCCTGCTGTTGGTCCTGGAGTCAGTGGGCCCACCATGCCACCAGCAGCACTAACTGTAGGTGACACACCTACTATATGGCCTCCAGATAACTGTAACTGTACAGGGTAAGACATACCAGTATGAGGGTCTGTTGATATAAATGTACCATCTGAAAGCTGGTTTATAACAACACCCTGAGGTGGTGCCGAGCCCACTACAATGGCAGGTGGATTGTGCACTTGGACAGGCAAGTTTGGTAATGTGTTCCCAACCATCTGAACAACATTAATGGCACCTGTTCCTTGAGCAGTTGCTGCCTGCAGCATCTGCCCACCTCCTACCTGACTTGTGACTGTGGCTACCTGTGCCATCTGTCCAGCAGCAGCCATGGTTCCCATTGCACCATATGGTGATACTTGAGTCATGTGAGGGCTGTTCATTACCATATGTTGAGGGACTTTGTTGCCCATGATAATTGCTGGTACCAAGCCTTGCTGTTGATGTTGTGGTGAAGAGTGTGAGGTAGATGATCCTTGTGGTGTGGAGGTGTTGCGTCTTCGCTTGCGGCGACGTCCTCCTGAGGAGCCACCACTTGAAGGAGTGTCTGATCCTGGAGTGGACCCTGGAGTTGAATGTGGAGTGGATGGTGTTGAACCTGAAGTGCCAAGTGGAGTTGAAGTGTTTCTTGTTCTAACATCATCTATGGTTTCTCCTGTAAGTCCAGTAGTGACCACCTGTGCCACTTGAAGGTGTGGAGAAGACTGTGGTTGGCCAACCTGGTGGCTCTGCTGCTGCTGCTGCTGCTGCTGATGATGATGATGCGTGCCCTCTACTGCCAGTGTAGCAGCAGTGGCAGGAACAAGTGACTGACCAGTCATAATGGTACCCTGTGTAAGAGGAGTTGGACCAGTCAACATACCACCTGGGCTAGGCAAGAGACCTGTAGATGACTGGATAATGTTACCACCGTTCTGGATAATAACTGGAGCCTGCATCGTGGCAAAGGTGTTGACTAGCTGCACCACGGGCTGTACAGGCTGAAACTGTTGAAGCTGAGGTTGTAATTGTGGTTGTAATTGAGACTGAAGCTGCTGTTGTAGCTGAGGTTGCAGTTGTTGTTGTAATTGTGGCTGTAACTGAGGTTGTAAATGCTGTTGCATAGGTGCCATTTGTTGCTGAACTTGCATTTGTGGCATTGCAGCTTGTACACCCACAACTCCTGATGTAACAGTTACACCAGTCGCACCACTACCCTTTGTGTTGAATGGAGACGAGACCATTACCATGTTTGTTGGGCCATTACACCCACCACTACTAGTCACAAAAACACTGGTCTGAGCAGGAGGTGGTCCACTCACTATCAGGGGCCCTGAGGCATGCACCAACCCTCCTGAACCACCTCCCCCATAAACAGTTACACTTGTGGAGATAGGACCATTATATATGCCAGGAGACAGAGGTACTGGGACTGCTGCGTGCTGTTGCTGTGATAACTGTTGTTGCATATGTTGCTGTGGTGGTGGTGGTGGTGGTGGTGGTGGTGGTGGTGGTGGTGGTGGTGGCTGTTGCTGAGATCCTGGTCTTACTGGTCCCAAAGAAGATGGAACAGGAATACTACTAACTATACTTTGTACCATCTCCAAGGGGGATTGTGTAACTCCTGCTCCAGCACTAACACTAGGGGGTCCAGGTGTAAGGGGTTTGTTGGCTGAAAGACCTTCGCTACTGCTGCCAGGGCCACTTGTGGTAAGCTGCTCACGACTGATTTCTTCACTTTCACACTGTTTTACATTCCCTACATTCTTGTAACATTCTATCTTGACAGATTCTCTTACATTAGCTGCACTAACTGGAGAGGGTTTCAAGCTCTCAATAGGTATACTAGATTCACACTTAATTTTTTGTGACTCGTCTTCTTCCGACTTGAAGCACGATATGCTGTCCTTTTCTTTCTGACGCAAGCATCCAGCCTGAGTGGTAATGGGCATGGTATTAGTGACTTTTGTGTTTGTTGTTGGAGTTGAGGAGAGAGTATAGGTGACAGTGGTAGTGTGGACAAGGTTACTAGACTCAACCTTGGCTACTGATGCAGTGGTAACATTGGGAGTCTCTCCATCACTATGACTCATATGATCACAGGTGACTTCTGGCCGATTGCCATTTCTGTCTTTAGCTACTGAAGGAGTGATGGGGGTCTCAGGGGTCTGGTGATGAGGAGTGGACGTAACAGTGTTGGTCACGGGCGACGAAAAAGTTGGGGTGGCTGTTCTTGCAACATTGGTGTGTGAAGACTGAGTGGGGAGGACAGAAGGTGTGGTAATGATGGTATTGGTAGTCTGAGTGGCAGCCTTACTAACTCTTGCAGGTAAAGGAACATTACTAGGCAATGGGACTACAGCTGGAGAGGATGACATCTGAGCTGTCCGGGTTCCATTATTGTTTCCCACAGCTAATGTTCCAGTCTGAGACTGAAGTTGCTGTTGGGACATAACCACAATTCCACTTGGTGTGGCTGGTGACTGTGGCACTGAAGGGGTTGGTGGAGGAGGTCTAGGAGCCTGTGGAGAGAACTGGCCCATCCCACCACCAGCCATAGTGTTATTCAACAGAGCAGTTTGCTGTGCCAGGTACCCACTAGGGTCATCCATGAAAGAAGGTCCAGGTGGTGGCGGAGGGCCTGGCCCACAATGGTCAGTGTGCATATTCCTAATATCTATGTTAGGACACGGTGAGGACCTCTCTACGGCACCTTTGAAGCGTTTCTTCGCTCGTCCTCCGGTCTTACGCCGTTTTTCTCCGTCTTCCCAAAATGCCGCAGGAACTGATGGTTGCTCATTTGAACTTTGAGGCGAAGGCATTGCCCCGGGAGGCATCACACGTGGAGGCATCATGCCAGAGCCTGGGATACGACACATCATGTTGTTCATGAAGTTAGATGGATGTGGTCCAACACCTCTCATGCCTGTCATCATATGTGACCCAGGCGCCATCATAGCTGATGGAGGCGGTGGTGGGGGAGGGGCTGTCAAGTGCTGTTGTTGCTGCTGCTGTTGTTGGGACTGTTCCTTTTGTTGAGTTTGTTGATGATGATGATGATGATGATGATGATGTTGTTGTTGTTGCTGCTGTTGCTGTTGTTGTTGTTGTTGTTGTTGTTGTTGCTGTGGATGATGTTTCTGTGGTTGATGATGTTGTTGCAGTTGCTGTGATTGATGTGATTGATGTTGATGTTGCTGTGATTGATGGTGCTGTGACTGATGCTGCTGATGTTGTGATTGATGCTGCTCAGGCTGTGACTGAAGTTGTTGTTGTTGTTGTGGCTGATGCTGCTGTTGGACTGGCTGGTGTTGTTGTTGCACTGAAAGATGCTGCTGTTGCTGTGGCTGCTGTGGTTGTGGCTGTGGCTGCTGGAGTTGTTGTTGAGGCAGTGGCTGGTGAGGACTCTGCCCCTGAGGCCTCACACCACGGAACACTGAAGGATCTCCGGACCGACACATGTTGGGGAGCACCATCTCCCCAAAACCTGGAGCCATAGTTGGTCGTATTCCTGGCCCCATGGTTGGTGTCATGTTGGGCCCTGTCATGGCATTCATATTAGGTTGAAAGTGGTGGTGGACGTCACAGCAGGAGTGAGAAGCTGGGGGACAGTGTTGTTGAGGGTAAGGGTGACCACATCCTTGAGGAGTGTTCATGACGCCAGGCCGACCAGTATATCCTCCCCCACCTACCATGCCTGCCATACCTCCCATCATCCCCCAGTTCTGAAAAATATAAAAAAGGAATCACACCTACTGTAAGTTTTACCCAATATGGATATTAATTACCATTTACTATCATACATAGAATAATTACATGTTACCTGCATTTTGTATTTGTAAACTATACAGTACAGTACAGTATATACGTACTAAGAAATTAAGGAATCATTTGATACAAAGAAACTTAAACTATTAAGAGAAAATGAGCCTGGGTCAAGATTTACTCACTAGCTGTGTTTAGGCCTACCCTGCACAATACAGCCTACCTCATGATTTTACTCATAGGGTGCTGACTTAAATAATTAATATCTGAAAAAATAATTTACTCATTATTCATATATAAACAGGTGCATGGGGAACATTTATTGTCATATACACTGATGAGGCTGAGAGAGGTTATGGTAAGGAAGAGAAGTTGTTTATATGAATGAAAGCAATTACAACCACTACAACTCTCAGGTCTAGGTAATTGGATGATCACAACTGAATGAATTACCAATGTACAGTTGCAGATAAAAATTGCCTGAACACTTGGTAATATGTGACATGTACTTCTGGTGTGGTTGGTTTACCGTGTATAATAATGTTTCCCATCAATATGTGAACCACACATAAACAACACTCCTTAAGACCCAGGTTAGGGTGCTGCTGGCAGTAACCCCCCCCCCCCCCCCCTTTGTGGGGATAAAGCAAGAAAAAATAAATAAACGTTTCCAAAAATCATATTAAGAAAAAAATATATATATAATAATAATAAAAAAATAAAAATAAATAAATAAATAACAACTAAAATGGCAGGAAAATAGGCGGACATTCTGGAACGTCACCCGGGGCCTAAGGGTTAATACAGAGAAAAATCTGAGAAAATACATTAAAATTGCCATCCTCTTGAGCTAATGATCCTCAAGTCTTTATATGGTACAAGATACAGCCAAGTGTTCAGGGAATTACATCCACAAGTGTTCAGAGGCAAATAAATTTAGTCATGATGTACTGTGTGTGATGAACACTTGTACACCACACAACCAACCTCTGATGCTCCTCTTTCCTAGGTGTCATGGTCTTACAACTCTGCTTTGGAAAATAAAAGAGAGAGAAGGCATACAGTGGGCATTAATACCAACACTGGAGGTCGTGACAAAGAAATAACTGACCGCTGTTTGGCCGATAAGATGATGGAAATGATAGAGTGGACCTCAATTTAAAGGCTATATGGAGAGGAAAGTTCATTATGTCGAGGCTCCCTTAGATGTGACCCCCCCCCCCCCCAACTATATGGAGAGGTAAGTCCAGAAAATGAAAGTTTGGCTGTAAATAACTTCTTCTCTCGGACCATTACTCTACAGTCTAACACTTGGTCAAAACCTATAAAAGACAGAAAACTTCACATGCCAATATATGATAATAAATAATATAATCAAGTTCTCCACATGGATCTTGAATTGATATGACTCAGCATGTTGTCAGATAATGATGGGATAGTTTGTATACTAAAGACTCTTGTAATAAAATATATATTACAACAATAAACCTCTATGTTAGGAATGGATGACCTTACCTGTTGTTGTTGTTGTTGTTGTTGTTGTTGTTGTTGGAATGCATGTGGATGATGATGATGATGTTGTTGTTGTTGTTGTTGCTGCGGGTTGAACTGCGGGATCTGTGAGGGTGTGGGGGCTCCTCGGGGCATCTGTGTTGGTGTGGGAGTGCTGCCACATACCATCTGGGCAGGTGAAGGTAATCTGGGAATATGTACAGCATTGTGAGGACCACATGCCATCGGTGAGGGTGGGGCTGCTCCCCGAGGCATCCCTGCAGGATTGGGTGTCCCCCTAAGTATCTGAGAGGGGGTTGGTCCTCGCGGCATCTGGCTGGGGGTCTCCACAGCTTCTGGTGCTTTCCGCTTTCTTTTTTTCCGTCCATCCTCTGAAATACAGGAAAATGAATTAATATCTTAGATTAAACGCAAAGAGGCTAATCAGCAAATAAACCAGTTCAGTAATGCAACATGCTAAGTCTAGATAATGAATGACCCTTGACCACGTTTCTTACACTTGCCAGGATCACAGTTGACTATTGGAAACAATGGCACACATACCCATAGAGTTTTCTACTAACTCACAGGTAAGTTACACTCACACAATTACCCATTTATAGTACAGTACAGTACATCACTAAAACACACAATACAAATCAGAAGGCCCATATGAATCCGTTGGGTCGAGTCTAACCCCTAATTCAGTAAAAACAAAACAAAAAATAAATAAAACTCCAAAACTCTTGGAATGGCCAGTTAAAGGTTACAGATCATTCTAAGAGAGTGAATGCAATAACTTTTAAAGAAGAACGATTGACCTTTGACTCAGTGACCATAACCTCTGATTGATGTTGACACTACACAGGGGAGGAGCAGCTTCAGGGATAATCCTCAACAATCTATTCTTGTAGAGCAACGACCAGCACCAACTAGTGTACAGTACATGATAGAGCGATGAATCTATCCACAGTCATCAAGTGTGTGTGTGTGTGTGTGAGAGAGAGAGAGAGAGAGAGAGAGAGAGAGAGAGAGAGAGAGAGAGAGATATTAATACCTCTGTATTTTACTACAAACTATAAGATTTGACAGCTCTTGGTTCTACTACTACTATTACCACCAAACTATTAACACCACTACTACTGCCACCAAGCTACCACCATCACCAGTTACCCTCCCCCCCAAAGCAAAAACCACCCCCACAACCACCATTACTACCACTAACCACCCCTACAACCACCATTACCACCACCAGTTCACAATACTCCGGGTCTTTGGAACGCTTTTAGCAATTCGAGAGATTTCTGTCGCACGTAATTGTAAAATCAATAGAAACGCTGAACCTGGAAAGACCCCCCAGTGCAAACCCCACGTTGACAAGGGCAGGTGGTGGAGGTGAGTGAGTTGGTGGAGGATGAGTTGGTGGAGAGTGAGTTGGTGGAGAGATAGTTGGTGGAGAATGAGTTGTGGTGGTGGTGATTATTATTGTGGGGAAAATTTTGAGAGAAAAGTGTGTGTGTGTGTGTGTGTGTGTGTGTGTGTGTGTGTGTGTGTTCAGATAAATACCTTTGTACATACACAAACTTAAGCACACATGACAGGCCCAGCTGGGATACACACACGACGACTCCTCCCCCTAATGCTAGAGCGTGGACACGAGGGTACTACATTGCTCTTGTGTTCAAAGCCAATATACTTTACCTCGCTCACTCCAGGTACAACCAGGTCACGGTACAATAAACTGGACAAGAGCATTTCAAGCTTAATGGTACAATAAGCTGGAGTAGCGGCAGATTCGTCCTGGTTGAAACATTCTCAAGAACACAGCTTGAGAGTGAGATATGGAGGGGGGGGGGGGTGACGTGAGAGAATATTAGAACATAAGAATGTAAGAAACTGCTGGGGGCTTATTGGTCCATACCAGACAGCCCCCGTTAACACCCAGACCCTATACAGCACAGTTCATCTGAGGAGTGAGAGTAGTGTCTGCCCGCTCAGCTAAAGGTGAGAGTCCTTGTCATGTGTAAAGAACGCCATGACTCTCTCCCTCACTCTCCCACCACCAACTCTCTCCCTCACTCTCCCACCACCAACTCTCTCCCTCACTCTCCCACCACCAACTCTCTCCCTCACTCCCCCACCACCAACTCTCTCCCTCACCCTCCCACCACCAACTCTCTCCCTCACTCTCCCACCACCAACTCTCTCCCTCACCCTCCCACCACCAACTCTCTCCCTCACCCTCCCACCACCAACTCTCTCCCTCACTCTCCCACCACCAACTCTCTCCCTCACTCTCCCACCACCAACTCTCTCCCTCACTCTCCCACCACCAACTCTCTCCCTCACCCTCCCACCACCAACTCTCTCCCTCACTCTCCCACCACCAACTCTCTCCCTCACTCTCCCACCACCAACTCTCTCGTATTGTCAACAATAGTATATTGGGCAGTACAGATGCAGGCGATGGCTTTGGACAGTAGTGTTGGTGAGATGGTGGGTGTAGTGGGTGTGGGTGTAGTGGGTGTGGGGGGTGTAGTGGGTGTGGGTGTAGTGGGTGTGGGTGTAGTGGGTGTGGGTGTAGTGGGTGTGGGTGTAGTGGGTATGGGTGTAGTGGGTGTGGGTGTAGTGGGTGTGGGTGTAGTGTTGGTGGGTGTAGTAGGTGTGGGTGTAGTGGGTGTGGGTGTAGTGTTGGTGGGTGTAGTGGGTGTGGGTGTAGTGGGTGTGGGTGTAGTGGGTGTGGGTGTAGTGGGTATGGGTGTAGTGGGTGTGGGTGTAGTGGGTGTGGGTGTAGTGGGTGTGGGTGTAGTGTTGGTGGGTGTAGTAGGTGTGGGTGTAGTGGGTGTGGGTGTGGGTGTAGTGGGTGTGGGTGTGGGTGTAGTGGGTGTGGGTGTAGTGTTGGTGGGTGTAGTAGGTGTGGGTGTAGTGGGTGTGGGTGTAGTGGGTGTGGGTGTAGTGGGTGTGGGTGTAGTGGGTATGGGTGTAGTGGGTGTGGGTGTAGTGGGTGTGGGTGTAGTGGGTGTGGGTGTGGGTGTAGTGTTGGTGGGTGTAGTAGGTGTGGGTGTAGTGGGTGTGGGTGTAGTGTTGGTGGGTGTAGTGGGTGTGGGTGTAGTGGGTGTGGGTGTAGTGGGTGTGGGTGTAGTGTTGGTGGGTGTAGTAGGTGTGGGTGTAGTGGGTGTGGGTGTAGTGGGTGTGGGTGTAGTAGGTGTGGGTGTAGTGGGTGTGGGTGTAGTGTTGGTGGTTGTAGTGTTGGTGGGTGTAGTGGGTGTGGGTGTAGTGGGTGTGGGTGTAGTGTTGGTGGGTGTAGTGGGTGTGGGTGTAGTGGGTGTGGGTGTAGTGTTGGTGGGTGTAGTGTTGGTGGGTGTAGTGGGTGTGGGTGTAGTGTTGGTGGGTGTAGTGGGTGTGGGTGTAGTGGGTGTGGGTGTAGTGTTGGTGGGTGTAGTGGGTGTGGGTGTAGTGGGTGTGGGTGTGGGTGTAGTGGGTGTGGGTGTAGTGGGTGTGGGTGTGGGTGTAGTGGGTGTGGGTGTAGTGGGTGTGGGTGTAGTGGGTGTGGGTGTAGTGGGTGTGGGTGTAGTGTTGGTGGGTGTAGTGGGTGTGGGTGTAGTGGGTGTGGGTGTAGTGTTGGTGGGTGTAGTGGGTGTGGGTGTAGTGTTGGTGGGTGTAGTGGGTGTGGGTGTAGTGGGTGTGGGTGTAGTGTTGGTGGGTGTAGTGGGTGTGGGTGTAGTGGGTGTAGTGTTGGTGGGTGTAGTGGGTGTAGTGTTGGTGGGTGTAGTGGGTGTGGGTGTAGTGGGTGTGGGTGTAGTGTTGGTGGGTGTAGTGGGTGTGGGTGTAGTGGGTGTGGGTGTAGTGTTGGTGGGTGTAGTGGGTGTGGGTGTAGTGGGTGTGGGTGTAGTGTTGGTGGGTGTAGGTGTAGTGGGTGTAGTGTTGGTGGGTGTAGTGGGTGTGGGTGTAGTGGGTGTAGTGTTGGTGGGTGTAGTGGGTGTGGGTGTAGTGGGTGTGGGTGTAGTGTTGGTGGGTGTAGTGGGTGTGGGTGTGGGCGTAGTGGGTGTGGGTGTGGGTGTAGTGGGTGTGGGTGTAGTGGGTGTAAGATATGACCACACACATCCCTGGTCACTCTCATATCGTTTTCCAATACCTAAACCTCTCTTGTATTTTCTTCGTCCACCCCCACAGTCTGTTTGGTACTGTGTGGGGGTACTGTGTGGGGGTACTGTGTGGGGGTACTGTGTGGAGGTACTGTGTGGGGGTACTGTGTGGGGGTACTGTGTGGGGGTACTGCGTGGGGGTACTGTGTGGAGGTACCGTGTGGGGGTACTGTGTGGAGGTACTGTGTGGAGGTACTGTGTGGGGGTACCGTGTGGAGGTACTGCGTGGGGGTACTGTGTGGAGGTACTGTGTGGAGGTACTGTGTGGGGGTACCGTGTGGAGGTACTGCGTGGGGGTACTGTGTGGGGGTACTGTGTGGAGGTACTGTGTGGAGGTATTGTGTGGGGGTACTGTGTGGGGTGGTACAGTGTGGGGGTGTGGGTAAAAATTAATTAGAAAATCATGAAATTGTGTTGAATAGATGGCTTCTGATTCCGCCAACCACAACTACTACTATTACTACTATATTCTACCACAACTTCTACTATATTCTACCACAACTACTACTATAACTACTATATTCTACCACAACTACTACTATATTAGGGAGGGGGGAGGGGAGGGGTGGGGGGAGGGGAGGTGGGGGAGAGGGGAGGTGGGGGAGAGGGAAGAATTCAGGAGAGAGAGAGAGAGAGAGAGAGAGAGAGAGACAACCACTACTATATTCTACCACAACCACTACTATATTCTACCACAACCACTACTATATTCTACCACAACTACTACTATATTCTACCACAACCACTACTATATTCTACTAGTACTTCACCAATGTGGTTCCCGGCACCATTAGGTCACCACACCTGTAAAAGAAAACATCACATTAGTACCTGTATACTGTAAATGTCCCATAGGGTTACTTTATAATGGTGCCATAAAGGGGCCATTGGTATTTAATATTGGGATGACAGTGGGTACAATGCAATGGTTTCAGGGGAGTTACTCAACACACACACTATAGCCCCGGGAAACTTAAGGTAAAAAGTGTCATCTAATGAAATCCACCAATGGAATATACGTCTGAAAAAATTCCTCAAATATGATTGGTCCCCTGGCGGCCATTTTTGTCAGCTACAGAACATCAACCTCCTCCTTCACACAGTTTAATTACACAAAGTTTAGCGCTTATCGGTCCAGCGGTTCTTGAGATCAATAAGTTTTTGTTTTACGATGTTTCATTAAAATTGGTTCAGCGGTTCGGGAGTAAATTATTGATGGATGCATGACTGGGTAGCCAATGACAACACCCACGGCAACACAGCCAGCCAATGACAACACCCACGGCAACACAGCCAGCCAATGACAACACCCACGGCAACACAGCCAGCCAATGACAACACCCACGGCAACACAGCCAGTCAATGACAACACCCACGGCAACACAGCCAGCCAATGACAACAAATCGGCAACACAGCCAGCCAATGACAACACCCACGGCAACACAGCCAGTCAATGACAACACCCACGGCAACACAGCCAGCCAATGACAACACCCACGGCAACACAGCCAGTCAATGACAACACCCACGGCAACACAGCCAGTCAATGACAACACCCACGGCAACACAGCCAGTCAATGACAACACCCACGGCAACACAGCCAGCCAATGACAACACCCACGGCAACACAGCCAGTCAATGACAACACCCACGGCAACACAGCCAGTCAATGACAACACCCACGGCAACACAGCCAGTCAATGACAACACCCACGGCAACACAGCCAGTCAATGACAACACCCACGGCAACACAGCCAGCCAATGACAACACCCACGGCAACACAGCCAGCCAATGACAACACCCACGGCAACACAGCCAGTCAATGACAACACCCACGGCAACACAGCCAGCCAATGACAACACCCACGGCAACACAGCCAGTCAATGACAACACCCACGGCAACACAGCCAGTCAATGACAACACCCACGGCAACACAGCCAGTCAATGACAACACCCACGGCAACACAGCCAGCCAATGACAACACCCACGGCAACACAGCCAGTCAATGACAACACCCACGGCAACACAGCCAGTCAATGACAACACCCACGGCAACACAGCCAGTCAATGACAACACCCACGGCAACACAGCCAGCCAATGACAACACCCACGGCAACACAGCCAGTCAATGACAACACCCACGGCAACACAGCCAGCCAATGACAACACCCACGGCAACACAGCCAGTCAATGACAACACCCACGGCAACACAGCCAGTCAATGACAACACCCACGGCAACACAGCCAGTCAATGACAACACCCACGGCAACACAGCCAGCCAATGACAACACCCACGGCAACACAGCCAGTCAATGACAACACCCACGGCAACACAGCCAGTCAATGACAACACCCACGGCAACACAGCCAGTCAATGACAACACCCACGGCAACACAGCCAGCCAATGACAACACCCACGGCAACACAGCCAGCCAATGACAACACCCACGGCAACACAGCCAGTCAATGACAACACCCACGGCAACACAGCCAGCCAATGACAACACCCACGGCAACACAGCCAGTCAATGACAACACCCACGGCAACACAGCCAGCCAATGACAACAAATCGGCA
Organism: Homarus gammarus; assembly: GCA_958450375.1. Classification (NCBI taxonomy): domain Eukaryota; kingdom Metazoa; phylum Arthropoda; class Malacostraca; order Decapoda; family Nephropidae; genus Homarus; species Homarus gammarus. The sequence goes on along the minus strand of CAUDMG010004131.1, from coordinate 2,857,475 downwards.
ACACAGCCAGCCAATGACAACAAATCGGCACCAAGATTGACCAAAGGGACATGAAGGCCTCGCCAGTCATCCACACAAGGAATAACCTACTGGGGGAACCAGTATTAGTGAGGGAGACAGGGGGTGAGGGAGACAGGGGGTGAGGAGAGACAGGGGGTGAGGAGAGACAGGGGGTGAGGGAGACAGGGGGTGAGGGAGACAGGGGGTGAGGAGAGACAGGGGGTGAGGGAGACAGGGGGTGAGGAGAGACAGGGGGTGAGGAGAGACAGGGGGTGAGGAGAGACAGGGGGTGAGGGAGACAGGGGGTGAGGAGAGACAAGGGGTGAGGAGAGACAAGGGGTGAGGAGAGACAGGGGGTGAGGGAGACAGGGGGTGAGGAGACGGGGGGTGAGGAGAGACAGGGGGTGAGGGAGACAGGGGGTGAGGGAGACAGGGGGTGAGGAGAGACAGGGGGTGAGGAGAGACAGGGGGTGAGGAGAGACAGGGGGTGAGGGAGACAGGGGGTGAGGGAGACAGGGGGTGAGGAGAGACAGGGGGTGAGGGAGACAGGGGGTGAGGGGAGACAGGGGGTGAGGGAGACAGGGGGTGAGGAGAGACAAGGGGTGAGGGGAGACAAGGGGTGGAGGTGAGGGAAGACACATAGGGGGGTGGGGGGTCGCTGGTGCCGAGCTGATGAGAAAAGTTTGGTTTGGTGGATGAGGATGAAGAAGCATGTCCCCACAGTGTGACCCGGGCCTCGTTCTGAAGACTAGATATGTGGTGGTTATACGTCACACACACACACACACACACACTTTATCTAACGTCACTCGAAGAGATTACATCTACACACTTTCTGTGCTATCACTCGGAAGAGAGAGAGAGAGAGAGATAATTCACCAATGCCTCGTTTATTATCTCCATGTTGTTGTCCTCAGCATCAGGTGAGACATTATCCTCCACCGTGAAGTACCCGAAACAGTTCCTCGTGGGAGTGTGTGTGTTTGTTGTCATCTGTCGTGTACACAAACATCCGGGCCGACCTACCCAACAGTCCCGCTAACCTTACATAACGATAGTGTCAGCGCAGTCTCAAGTTTATAAGGCTGACAATACCCCTTATACAACACTGTGAGGGTCGTCCTTATGGCCTGTCCGTCCGTGGTGTGTCCTTATCTTGCCCCGGACGACTCGAGTAAGACCTCACAATATTCTCCTGGCGGGTGACGGACAGCGACTCTGTTTTTATCTTGGCTGTTCCAGTTTTACAAATTTCTATGGGAATTTTTCCGTGTGGGGCGAGGCTGTGGGGCGAGGCTGTGGGGCGAGGCTGTGGGGCTGTCAGGACGTGAGCCGAGCCAGCGGAACATTCAGATAAAAAAGAAACTTGTTATTGTGGTTCTTGGCTCGAGCGGCTGGCGTATAAAGCGGACATCTTCTGATGCTCTCTAGTGGCCTGAGGTCACACACACACACACACACACACACACACACACACACACACACGAGGTAATTAGTTTACACAGAACATAAAGGCGTGACAGTTAAGACAAGTGTTATCTGGGAAAGTGCTGGCGGAGGTGTGTGTGTGTGTGTACTCAGCATGAACCTCCCGGAGTACACTGAGGCAGCAGACGACTGAGTACTCAGTAAAATGAGATGCCCCCAGGTCAAGTTTCAATTTAACTCAGCTTATAGGGCAACGGGAGTGGTCAAGCTGGGACTCTTATGGCCTTGTGGGGAGGCTAGGAGGACTCTCTCTCTCTCTCTCTCTCTCTCTCTCTCTCTCTCTCTCTCTCTCTCTCTCTCTCAAACACAAGAGCTCAAGGAGTTGTCTGGCAGCTACTGTACACAAGTTTTTATTGTGTTATTGGTCCAGGCTGCCGACACACACATGACCATCACAACACCAACCTCAGATATCATCCACCACAACCAACCTTTGAGACGAAAACAAATGTTAAAAATGGTACAGCGACATGTTAACTTAACACCAATAGTAGACTAGAAAATAGAACATAGTGGAGACACACAGACTCCGGTACAAGTGTTTCATTTGCATACTATTTTGCATACCTTGTTAATTACTGGTGGTTATGTGCACCAACCTGTTGTGAGCGTTTACACCTGCAGGGCCATGTTGTGTACTACTACTGTACACTCACACAAGTGTAATGTGTACACCTGCTGAGCCTGGATGTACTTCAACGTACACACCAACTGAGGCAGGTGTGCAGGTGTGTGTAATAACCTGACACTCACACGTCTGACCAAAAGGTGTACAGCACAGGTGTGTGAGTGTTGTACAGTGAGTCACACAGTATAAAGAGCCAGGTGGTACAGCTTCACGGTACAGACATCTGGACAAGACAGCCAGCACCACCTTCCCCCATACGCGTGGTGTTAGTGAGGCAGGGACGCCTGTAAGAGGTGAGGCATCGCTCCCACAGATGGCGGTAAATGGAGTTTCAATCCCATTACCGGGTTACTGGCCGC
>CAUDMG010004131.1:2602500-2850000 GCA_958450375.1 Homarus gammarus | reverse complement strand
GGAAGAAGGAGGGAAGGGGGAAGAAAGAGGGAAGGGGGAAGGAGGGGAGGGTAAGGAGGGAAGGGGAAGGAGGGGAGGGGAAGGAGAGGAGGGGAAGAAGGAGGGAAGGGGGAAGGAGGGAAGGGGAAGGAGGGAAGGGGGAAGGAGGGAAGGAGGGGAGGGGAGAGGAAGGAGAGGAGGGGAAGGAGGGAAGGGGAAGGAGAGGAGGGGAGGGGAGGGGAAGGAGGGGAGGGGAAGGAGGGGAGGGGAAGGAGAGGAGGGGAAGGAGGGGAGGGGAAGGAGGGGAGGGGAAGGAGAGGAGGGGAAGGAGGGGAGGGGAAGGAGAGGAGGGGAAGGAGGGAGGGGAAGGAGGGGAGGGGAAGGAGGGGAGGGGAAGGAGAGGAGGGGAAGGACAGGAGGGGAAGGAGGGGAGGGGAAGGAGAGGAGGGGAAGAAGGAGGGGAGGGGAAGGAGGGGAGGGGAAGGAGAGGAGGGGAAGAAGGAGGGGAGGGGGAGCAGGTGGTTGGCGTCTCTGAGAGTAGCTAATCACTTCAACTTATCCTCTCTCTCTCTCTCTCTCTCTCTCTCTCTCTCTCTGCAGTAGTAGTATAGGCAACATCCCCTCAAGTCTAACCCTTGAACCAGTACTCCCGACACAAGGCCCAATATTTACCTCTGGCTTGGACACACACGTGGGTGGAGTGCGTGAGTGAGGAGGGGGGGGGGAGGGGGGGAGGGGGGAGGGAGAGGAGCAAGAGGAAAATGAGAAGAGTAGTAAGTGTATGGACGAGAGAGAGAGAGAGAGAGAGAGAGAGAGAGAGAGAGAGAGAGAGAGAGAGAGAGAGAGAGAGAGCTTCAATAAGCACTCAAGGTTCCTGGGACCACAGAGCAGTGTGTTATGTCGGTGTTATTAATGTGCCTAAACTCATATAATTTACGGCCTCGTGGACTTTGTTATAACGCAGCAGGTGAACCTAACCACTACTTAACTTTAATGGCGACTTAAGTCATATTGGTATTAATATATACTCCAAAATGTATCTGTCCAGAGGGGGTCGACGAGTTTCAAGATGAACACATACATACATGCATAATACTGTATATAATAGTTGCCCTTCGTGTAACGAGGATGGCCGGCCCAAGGGCCACCTAGGCGTGAATTTGTTTAAGGCGTAGAAGCTGTCGCCAACACAACAACCACACCCTAAGTTAACGAACTGCATGACCCAGTGTCTAGGAATAGTCCGAGAAGACCGGACAACTTGCCAACTGCACTGGCTAACCATTACCCCGGAACACAATCCGCAAATCAATTAACATCCAAGTCCCCAATTACTGCTGGGTAGAGAGGCAAATGGCGTAAAGAAACTTGCCCATAGTTTCACCCTGCCCGGGTATCGAACCCTGGTCCACCTGCTTACGATGTGAGCTTGCTGACCATTACACACACGCACACGGGGGCTAAACACAAAACATTGCGGGTGTTTATCTAATAAATAGAATACTTACAGTGTGGCACAAGACAAGGGTGTACTACACTAACAAGAGACCGGGGGTGTATCGTCAACACCCCCGGTCACAGGGGTCGCGTGGACAGAGTAATGAAGTCCCTTTCAAAGCGCCGCCAAGTCATTTTAAAACACAAACTTCAATTTCCAGAGATAATGGGCGATGCTGGAGGGTCAGGGGAGGGGGGGGGTGATAGTGGAGGGGGGAGGGGGTGATAGTGGAGGGGGAGAGGGAAGATTGATGGTGGAGAGAAGGAAGGAGGGACGAGAGAGAGAGGTTACTAGGGGTTAAGTCATCGTACTCAATTTGATTCGTCGTTCAGCAGATCACAGACTTTAAAACTGTGTCAAGTGATCAAATTAATCGGATCATATGAGGGTTAGGTTAGGTCAGGTTCAGCTAGATCAGGTTAGGTTAGCTTAGATTAATTTAGCGTTAGATTAAGTGAGGAAAGTGAGACAAAAGGCAAGAGAACACACACACACACACACACACACACACTTGCCTAAGCTACAAGACTGGCCGGGTTTATGGTGTGTGAGGACTGTGTTTGGGGTGTAGGTGGGAGGAGGAGTGTGGTGAGGAGGAGAGGGTCAATACCAGCAGCGGTGGGAAGGTTAGGTCACCCACCCACACACCCACCCACCCACACACCCACGCAAATATCCACCACGTAATTCTGCTTTATAAATCCATGGCTTTTGTTTGAGCTGTCGCGACCGCATATACTGTGTCCTTCCCCTTCCCCACCTCCTCCCCCACCACTTCCCCTCTCCCCCCTCCTACTCCCCCTCACCCCTCCCCTAGACCGTCATGTAACACAGGAGCTGCATGACTCAGTATGAGAGAGAGAGAGAGAGAGAGAGAGAGAGAGAGAGAGAGAGAGAGAGAGAGAGAGAGAGAGAGAGAGAGAGAGAGTTGGCCACACAATCATTTATTCACGTATTTAAATGGAACTCTCAGAAAACTTATCCCAAACTAATTTTCGCAGCTGAAATCTAATTAATACGTGTCCAAAAAAAAAAAAGGCTTAATTCTGATTGGCTGATCGGTGTGGTGTTTTTTGTACATCCAGATATTTCTTAAAGGTACTGAAGTAACTCACACTAACCTAAGCTAACACCCCAGGTATCGTTAGTGTGTGTGTGTGTGTTAATGGATGGCACATAACCCACCTCCCCCCTACACCTCCCCTCCCTACCAACCCTTAATGTAGTTACTCCCTCCCCCCCCCCCCCTCCCTTCACTACCCCAAACCCCTCTTCGCCCCCCCCCCCTCACGCCCTTCCATCACTCAATTAAGAAACAAGTGAAAAGTTTGAGACCTAACACGACCCTGTAAGCCCTCCCCCTCTTCACCCCCCTCTCACTCGCCTACCCCCCCCCTCCTCCCCCTTTTACGCTCGAGGGAAAATAATACAAAAAAAAATTCTGTAGGGCAAAAAAATCTGTGAAATCTTAATGAAGTCTTATGAGAAAGTTTCTGGTGGGGAGCCCAAGGAGGGTGTAGGGGGGTGTTGAGGGTGTAGGGGGGGTGTAGGGAGGGTGTAGGGGGGTGTTGAGGGGTGTAAGGGGGTGTAGGGAGGGTGTAGGGGGGTGTTGAGGGTGTAGGGGGGTGTAGGGGGTGTTGAGGGGTGTAGGGGGTGTTGAGGGTGTAGGGGGTGTAGGGGGGTGTTGTGGGGTGTAGGGGGGTGTTGAGGGGTGTAGGGGGGTGTTGAGGGTGTAGGGAGGGTGTAGGGAAGGTGTAGGGGGGTGTTGAGGGGTGTAGGGGGGTGTAGGGGGGTGTTGAGGGGGTGTAGGGAGGGTGTAGGGAGGGTGTAAGGGGGTGTAGGGAGGGTGTAGGGAGGGTGTTGAGGGTGTAGGGGGTGTAGGGGGGTGATGAGGGTGTAGGGGGGTGTTGAGGGTGTAGGGGGGTGTAGGGGGGTGTTGAGGGGTTGTAGGGGGTGTAGGGGGGTGTTGAGGGGTGTAAGGGGGTGTATGGAGGGTGTAGGGGGGTGTTGAGGGTGTAGGGAGGGTGTAGGGAAGGTGTAGGGGGGTGTTGGGGGGTGTAGGGGGGTGTAGGGAGGGTGTAGGGAGGGTGCAAGGGGGTGTAGGGAGGGTGTAGGGAGGGTGTTGAGGGTGTAGGGGGTGTAGGGGGGTGTTGAGGGTGTAGGGGGGTGTTGAGGGTGTAGGGGGGTGTAGGGGGGTGTTGAGGGGTGTAGGGGGGTGTTGAGGGGTGTAAGGGGGTGTATGGAGGGTGTAGGGGGGTGTTGAGGGTGTAGGGGGGTGTTGAGGGTGTAGGGGGGTGTAGGGGGGTGTAGGGGAGTGTTGAGGGGTGTAAGGGGGTGTAGGGAGGGTGTAGGGAGGGTGTTGAGGGTGTAGGGGGTGTAGGGGGTGTTGAGGGGTGTAAGGGGGTGTAGGGAGGGTGTAGGGAGGGTGTTGAGGGTGTAGGGGGGTGTAGGGGGGTGTTGAGGGGTGTAAGGGGGTGTAGGGAGGGTGTAGGGGGGTGTTGAGGGGTGTAAGGGGGTGTAGGAGGTGTTGAGGGGTGTAAGGGGGTGATGAGGGTGTAGGGGGGTGTAGGGGGGTGTTGAGGGTGTAGGGAAGGTGTAGGGGGTGTAAGGGGAATGTAGGGAGGGTGTAGGGGAATGTAGGGGCGTGTAAAGGGTGTAGGGAGGTGTAGGGAGGGTGTAGAGGGTGTAGGGGTGGAGTAGGAGGGTGTAGGGGTGGAGTAGAGGTGCAGGAGTGGGGGTGTAGTAGGGGGTGCGTTGGTGGAGGACGGGAAAGTGGGAGAGTTAGGAGGGAGGGAGGGCCCACACCCTCCACCCACCTCATCAGTACACACAACTTCCCCCACATTAGCTCACCACTAACGACCCTCTCCCTCCCTCACATTAATTACCTCAAGTCAACAAGTATCAACATAAACAGAAGCGTCACAATTCGTTTTTAGGGCTCGTGAATCCGGCCCCTTAACCTAACCTAACCCAATGAGGGAGAGAAAAGCCATCCTTCCCAATCCCGGGTTAAGACACCTATCACGCCCCGCCTTAACCCACCTGAGAAAGGGCATGATATACCGCCTCTCCATCACGGGGGCATAAGGTCGAAATCTCTCCTCCTCCTAGAGTTCATCTCGCCCGGTCCAGATGCGTCAGGAGAGGTAAGGGTAGGGGGGAGGGGGGAGAGAGAAGGGAGGGTTGGGGAGGGGAGAGGGGGGAGGGGGGAGGTAAGAGGACGCTATTTCAATACTGTGTTAAATGTGACTAACTCAGGCCAAAGGGAATATACTCAACCCTGAATACAGTCGCCTCGGTACAGGGATTACTGACCGTCTCTCTCTATGTAATTCTTATAACCTTATTTAATTGGTCTATAGATTTATGTAACATACCGTAGATATGTATTTGAGAGAGAGAGAGAGAGAGAGAGAGAGAGAGAGAGAGAGAGAGAGAGAGAGAGAGAGAGAGAGAGAGAGAGAGAGAGAGAGAGACTTTCAGCTCCCACTTATTAATATTATTACCAAAGTGATTTATTAATGATGTGAAATAAGCCTCAATAAAATTATCCAGAATTTATTAAACATTTTTCGTTTGTTGATGTAGTTACCATTCATAAATTAGTGATATATACTTACATATTTTTTTTATTATTTTTTTTTTAACTTAAAAATACCGATTTTTATTACCAATATCCCTTCTAGTGCAAAATTTATGTAGTTAAATTTATATAAATCCTCCCCAAAATTTGATAAGTTCCAATTTATATCATTCCACTTATAGAATAACAGCTCCCATATCTATGTTGTCTATAAGCTCTATAAACCTTCCCTGTATTAATGTATATACGAGTCGTGTTTACAGTCGCCCCTTCCCCTCGCCAGGGCTCTTGTGTTTAGTAATACAGCTCGTGTATTTTACCTCCCCACCCTATTATGACCGACCCCCTTCAATCCCTGTGTGAGGAGCCAGGTGTGTGTGTGTGTGTGTGAACAATAAGCAGGTGGTGATGTCAGTGGCTGAGTCAAGGTGCAGTGGTGGTGAGGGGGCTGAGAACCATAACTGAGAAACACCATCACAACTGCCCATCTCCCCACACTAGGCGGCACCCGACCAAACTAACCAATTGTACCAAGTTTCGTGAAATTCCCCTGAAAATTGTTGAGCCGAGTTGATTCTGTGTAAACTTTTGATTATAGCGAGACAACTTTTGATGACATGAACCTCGTGGTGACTGACACACACAGAGGCAGGGGGTGTGTATATACAAGATAAATGTTGAATACTGAAAGGTGTGTTTGCCGAGATGGTGTGGCAAGGGGCAAGGAAGGTGAGGGTTGGGGCCACACTACACCACCACAGCTCAATATAGGTAACACAACAACAGTACTTATTATGAGGAGATAATAGATATACCCGGTGTTAAGAGATGGAATAAATGAACCCCCCCCCCACAGTGACCTTTGTGGATCCTCTTAACTGAACTAGGCCGAGACCACCACCCAGCTTTATCATATTAACTGTTAAAGCCTATCAACACTGCCGACCCCCCGTGTGAGAGCTACTGTCAGGTTGAGCCACACTCGTCTTCCTGTACACAACCTAACCTACTACACAATAACACACTACAGTCAGTCATTGTTCATTCAGTAAACGTACACAAACGTCTACTTGTATAATATGACGTTGGGTTATTCATTAGAGGTGTAAAGATCCAGGTGTGTGTGTCAAGGGGGGAGGGGAGGAGGCAGGTTGAACAAGGTTGGTAAAACACTTGCTTAAAGTTGACACGTCGGAGGGTGTGTGAGCCCACCACCACCGCCACAGCCGCCACCACCACCACAGCCGCAACCACCACCACCACCACAGCCACCACCACCACCACAGCCGCAACCACCGCCACCACAGCCACCGCCACCACAACCACCACCACAGCCACCACCACCACAGCCGCAGCCACCACCACCACCGCCGCCACCACAGCCGCAACCACCACCACCACAGTCACCACCACCGCCGCCACCGCAACCACCACCACCACCACCACAGCCGCAACCACCACCACCACAGCCACCACCACCGCCGCCACCACCACCAGAGCCGCAACCACCACCACCACAGCCGCAACCACCACCACCACAGCCGCAACCACCACCACCACAGCCGCAACCACCACCACCACCGCCGCCACAGCCGCAACCACCACCACCACAGCCACCACCACCGCCGCCACCGCCACCACAGCCGCAACCACCACCACCACAGCCACCACCACCGCCGCCACCACAGCCGCAACCACCACCACCACCACAGCCACCACCACCGCCGCCACCACCACCACCATAGCCACCGCCACCACAGCCGCAAACACCACCACCACAGCCGCAACCACCACCACCACCGCCGCCACAGCCGCAACCACCACCACCACAGCCACCACCACCGCCGCCATCGCCACCACAGCCGCAACCACCACCACCACCACAGCCACCACCACCGCCGCCACCGCCACCACAGCCGCAACCACCACAGCCACCACCACCGCCACCACAGCCGCAACCACCACCACCGCCGCCACCGCCACCACAGCCGCAACCACCACCACCACAACCACCACCACCGCCGCCACCGCCACCACAGCCGCAACCACCACCACCACAGCCGCCACCGCCACCACAGCCGCCACCACCACCACAGCCACCACCACCGCCACCACCGCCACAACAGCCGCAACCACCACCACCACAGCCACCGCCACCACAGCCGCAACCACCACCACCACAGCCGCCACCGCCACCACAGCCGCCACCACCACCACCACCACAGCCACCACCACCACCACAGCCACCACCACCACCACAGCCACCACCACCGCCGCCACCACAGCCGCAATCACCACCACCACAGCCACCACCACCGACGCCACCACCACCACGAAGAGGGGTAATAGGGAGCAGGAGGAGGTAAGGGTAGGGTGAGGGAGGTAAGGGTGGGGTGAGGGAGGTAAGGGTAGGCAGGAGGAAGGGGGGGTTAATTGGGTGTTGGTAGGGAGGCAGGTACTTAGCGCAGGTGTTATTTAAGGTGTGGTGATGAAGGTGTTGATGTGTTTAGCCGCACCTCATCCCGACACACACACACACACACACACACACCCCAGCTTCCCCCGTCTAGCTCCCCACACTCAATATGGGGCTCCCAGCTTTAACACAATCATGACTCTCCCTGGATGAGTGTGAGAGGTGTATAACCACGACATCGTGTGGGCCGTGGTGTCCGTTGTGGCGTCCGTGGCCTTAACCTTCCTACGTACGGTATAATTGAAGGATATTGATCTAATTGATATTTTTCGATACGGACATTATTTCTCCTGGGCTTTGATGAGAACGTTGGCTAAAGTATTGATGGTGTTTGTTTACCTTTTTGATTACGGGTTACAGTCGAGATATATATATATAACATTTAACGGGTTACAATGAAGAGAAATGGATAATTAATTTGTCTACGGATTACAATCTCTCTCTCTCTCTACACCTCCTTACTACCTCACAACATTCCCAATACTTAGTGACGACCCCTCCCCCACACACACCCCTCCCCCACACACACCCCTCCCGTTTATCACCACATCAAGTGCGTTTCATGTTTACTGTCTACAACTGTCTGCCACAGAGCTTTTTCCTTACCTCCCATAACCTCTTAAACATCCTGGTGCTTCAAGTAACCTTCCGTCTTAGATAACGAGAGAGAGAGAGAGAGAGAGAGAGAGAGAGAGAGAGAGAGAGAGAGAGAGAGAGAGAGAGAGAGAGAGAGAGAGACTTACTAATGATGGCTGATCGATTGTGAAACACGGGGTGCTGTGTACGTAGACTTTAGCTCACGTGCGTTCCATATCTACACAAACACACATACCTACACAAGCACACACAAACATACACATACATGAACATTAACACCTACTCATATGCCCCCCTCCCCCCCATAATAATAATAATAATAATTGCCCTTCGTGTAACGAGGATGGCCAGCTCAAGGGCCACCTTGGCGTGAATTTGTTTAAGGTGTAGAAGCTGTCGCCAACACATCAACCACACCCCAAGTTAACGAGCTGCATGACCCAGTGTCAAGGAACAGTCCGAGAAGACCGGACAACTCGCCAACTGCACTGGCTAACCATTACCCCGGAACACGATCCGCAAATCAATTAACATCCAAGTCTCCAATTACTGCTGGGTAGACAGAGGCAAATGGCGTAAAGAAACTTGCCCATAGTTTCACCCTGCCCGGGGATCGAACCCGGGTCCGCTTGCTTGCGAGGCGAGGATGCTGAATATTACACCACAGGTCGCCCCCCCTCCCCCACGGCTTCAAAAATTAGTTGCAAATCAGATACACTCGTCCAAATAGGCCCCAATTTAATCTACTGGGGCCCAATTCCAATAGTTACGTTTAGACCCACGAAGTATTATAAATGGGCCCCGCCACCAGCTGACCAATCACTGGACCACACCCGGTAATTTAGACCCGCCTCAGCCAATCACCTGATACCGGGAGAAAGTTGGAGATCTTAAGACATACCTGGTGATTACTACAAGATACCGAGAGAGAGAGAGAGAGAGAGAGAGAGAGAGATAAGCTGTTGACGGTCACAGTAACACACTTGGCCGCCACACATCAACTACCTCACAAGGCTGTTGGTAAGAGCCGAAGGTTGTTAACTGTGAACAACAAGCACCTGGTGAGTGAGTGTTTATGAGGTGAGGACTGGTAGAGTTAACAAGGGAGGAGATCAGAAGATGAGGAGGAGGAGAAGGTGAGGAGGAGGAGATGAAGGTGAGGAGGAGAAGGTGAGGAGGAGAAGGTGAGGAGGAGGAGATGAAGGTGAGGAGAAGAAGGTGAGAAGAAGAAGGTGAGGAGGAGGAGGTGAGGAGGAGGAGATGAAGGTGAGGAGAAGGAGAAGGTGAGGAGGAGGAGGAGGTGAGGAGGAGGAGGTGAGGAGGAGGAGATGAGGAGGAGGAGAAGGAGAAGGTGAGGAGGAGGAGGAGGTGAGGAGGAGGAGGTGAGGAGGAGGAGATGAAGGTGAGGAGGAGAAGGTGAGGAGGAGAAGGTGAGGAGGAGGAGATGAAGGTGAGGAGAAGGAGAAGGTGAGGAGGAGAAGGTGAGGAGGAGGAGGTGAGGAGGAGGAGATGAAGGTGAGGAGAAGGAGAAGGTGAGGAGGAGGAGGAGGAGGAGGTGAGGAGGAGGAGATGAGGAGGAGGAGATGAAGGTGAGGAGAAGGAGAAGGTGAGGAGGAGGAGATGAAGGTGAGGAGAAGGAGAAGGTGAGGAGAAGGAGAAGGTGAGGAGGAGAAGGTGAGGAGGAGGAGATGAAGGTGAGGAGAAGGAGAAGGTGAGGAGGAGGAGATGAAGGTGAGGAGGAGAAGGTGAGGAGGAGGAGATGAAGGTGAGGAGGAGATGAAGGTGAGGAGAAGGAGAAGGTGAGGAGGAGGAGGAGGTGAGGAGGAGGAGGTGAGGAGGAGGAGACGCAGGTGGATGAGGGAGAGGAGAGGACTGCCACCATCCTCCCCTAATAACACCGAGGTCAACGGAGATCCGGGCTTGGCTGGGCTGGTGTGTGGGCCCCAGCCAGTCTGTTACACCAAGGCAAGCACTGATACCATCTACGGGGCAGGACAGTGCTACACATGGGGCGCGGATAAGGCTGCCTCACCTGTCGTCTCGCCACACTGCGCCACATACGACACGAAAGCTTAGACCCTCACCATCAACACTCCATGAAGCCTTTCCCACACCCTCCTCACGCCTCCTCACCATTCATCAGTTGTATCCCCGGCCACCTCATTGTATACCCGACCACCTCATTGTATCCCCGGCCACCTCATTGTATACCCGGCCACCTCATTGTATACCCGGCCACCTCATTGTATACCCGACCACCTCATTGTATACCCGGCCACCTCATTGTATCCCTGGCCACCTCATTGTATACCCGGCCACCTCAGTTAATATGACGCGAGATAAATTACCAAGCCGGACTATTTCTCCTACGTGTCCCAACTGTGGCCACTAACTCTGTCGCCGGGAATGTTAACAATGTTTTTTTTCTTTTTCTTTCTTTCACCCGGGGTCACGTGAGCTGAGGCTACTGGTGTTAGAATGAAGGTATGAAGGAGAAGAATGATCCACGAACATTCTAAATCACATTCTACAGCATCTTTAGTGGTTAAGTAAATGACTATAAAATCCTGTTCTGTCGTTCTTTTGGTGTGTGTGTGTGTGTGTGTGTGTGTGTAACATAGATCAACATAACACGCACATCACCACTACATAACATACACACATCACCACCACAGCATACATACATACATACATACATACATACATACACACACACATCACCACCACAACAGACACACACACAGGGGGTGACTGCAGGAGCCATAAATAAGGTGCGGGGATATACACTGGGTGGGTGACCTTGACGGCTCCAGTGACCACAAACAAAAATCAATTACTTGCTGCTGCACCAAAACCACCACAACTACCACCACTACTACCACAACTACCACTACTACCATTACCACCACACCAACCCTCCACCACTAACTACACCACACAATCTGCCAACAATTACAATACGCTTGTTGGTCCATGAGTGGCGACCAATGGTAATAACTCAGGGGGTAAATAACAGGTAACAAGACCATACGGGAAGACATTATTCCTCTGTATTACACCTGGGGGAGATTATTGGGGAGTGCTGGACCTATTTTAGACCGGATGTTGACTCACCTCCCCTCCCCTCCCCAATCTGCTTCTCTTCCTCCTCCCCAATTCTCCCTATCCACCTACCCCCCCCCCACCCAATATGGCTCGTAATAGGGTGCTGATATTCAAGGTGCTGACCCCAACAGCCCCCTCCTCACCCACTTACGCTCCTACTCACGGACCTATCCACCGACTCATCCACCCACCTACTCACCCATTCATCCAGGACCTTGTAATCAACGACCCCTTATGTGACTCAAAATACCTTGTGTGTGTGTGTGTGTGTACTGATGCACCACAAGGTCACTGTAGACCCCTCCAGCAAGGTCATTCTACCCTCCCATTACCCCCCTCCCCCCTCACTTGCACCAACATCCTCCCCTTCACTCTTTTTATTCTATTACCTCCCCCTCCTTACCTCCAACACCCTCCCTCTCTACCTTCCCCATCCTCTCCCTCCCTCCCTTCCTCAACCGATTACCAGAGAGAGAGAGAGAGAGAGAGAGAGAGAGAACTCTCTAGGTTAACTGAGGAGGTAGAACGGGGGGTGAGAAGGTAGGACGGGGGGGGGGGGGCGGTTAGATCATCATTGGTAGCTAATTACGGGTCACGAGTCATTCTTCACCCTTACCTAATGGTGGGCTCCGTAATCAGATAATTACTCATCCACAAGTAATTAATGACATTCTCCCTGATAAGCCCATTATACCAGCCATTAATTACACACGTGGTTCCCTTCATGTGTCCGCTATTAATCTATAGTTCGATCACGTGTTAGAGGGGTGATAATTGTGTGTTTACCTACGACAACAACCAATACTATCAACAACAACAACAATAATAATACTACTATCAAGAACCACCAATAAGAATCACAACAACAATAATAATAATAATGGTACTTACAGATCAACAGGTGATGACAAGCGTATACCAACATACCTGCAAGACAAAATAAACCATTTAACTTTATAACCAAAAGCTACTGTCAGCATTCACACAGTATGTATGTATGTATGTATGCAACCCCCCCCCCTTCTTCAGGTCGTGGTTTATTAGACAACATGGTGCCAAATAGGGTCTCGAGAGGAACTATGTTGGTGTTTGTTTTCCACACACACACACACACAAGTACAGATAATTCTCTACAGTAACACAGAAGTGTAGACCAGTGACTCGCCTAACCTCACCACACAGATCCCAACCTACCGAGTACACACCATAAAGCACCAGTGAGCTACGGCGCCCAAGGAACCCATGATGGAAGATCCCAGCCTCACTAAACACCTCAGAGGTGAGGTGGGGTGGGGTGGGGTGGGGTGAGGTGGGGTATATAGTGTAGAAGTGAACTGCCGGAGCAAAAACATGATTGGAGCCGAGAGTTTAACTTTGTATTCGCATTCCTGGTCTGGTTGGCCTTGAAAACTTGGCCATACTCCCTTAACATCTCCTGCTTGCTCTCCTCCTCCTCCTTCTCCAACATGTTACATTATCCTCCATCGCCAATTTCATCCTTCTCCACCACCACACTCACACACTATCCCACACACCACCACACACTACCCCACACACTCGCACACTACCCCACACACTCGCACACTAACCCACACACTCGCACACTACCCCACACACTCGCACACTACCCCACACACCACCACACTACCCCCACACTACCCCACACACCACCACACTACCCCCACACAATCACACACTACCCCACACACCACCACACTACCCCACACACCACCACACTACCCCCACACAATCACACACTACCCCACACACCACCACACTAACCCACACACTCGCACACTACCCCACACACTCGCACACTACCCCACACACCACCACACTACCCCCACACACTACCCCACACACCACCACACTACCCCCACACAATCACACACTACCCCACACACCACCACACTACCCCACACACCACCACACTACCCCCACACACTCGCACACTACCCCACACACCACCACCCTACCCCACACACCACCACCCTACCCCACACACCACCACACTACCCCACACACCACCACACTACCCCACACACCACACTACCCCACACAACACCACACTACCCCACACACCACCACACTACCCCACACACCACCACACTACCCTACACACTCAATATCTTTCCATCTCAATCACACACAGGTCACCCACTGTGCTTAACTAGCAGGCATACATGATAAAAGGCTAACAACAGCTAAATATAGACGATAAAAGCTATAAAAATGCCATTTCAACGACTAGTTATAGCTGAGATCATGCTAGCAGCGTTTCTGAAACATTCCTACAGGGGTGAGCATTATAGTGAGGGAGGTACTAACTAGCTCAATAATCTACTGCTAGTATCCTCCGGGGGAGCCAGGTACTAACTAGTTTCATGTACTGCTAGTATCCTGAGGGGGGGGGGGGGGGCTAGTTTTTGTTCGTCTCTTGTATTACTTTGCGTCAGTTTTTATGTGGTGAATAAATTTATATGTCCGGTCCTGTGAACTTGTTCCTTGTGTTGTGATGATGGTGGTGATGCTTATGGTGATGATTAAGGTTATGATGATGGTGATGTGTGTGTGTGTGTGTATAATAAAGTAACACAGGTATCCAGCACACACACACACACACAATACACACATCATTATCATCACGTGTGCTTTATCAATCCCATGGTTAAGATCGTGTCGGCCGCTTGGGGTGTTTCCTCACCACACAGCTGTCGGTCTTAACCTTCCCCTCTCGTTAATCCCCTCGGGAGCTGTCAGTTTAACATACCCCGACAGATCAACCTGTTATATGCACAGTAGAAATTAAGTGAGAACACCGCTTACAGGACTCTGGTGTTGGGGGGGGGGGGGAGGGTGGGTGTATGGTGTTGGAGGGGAAGGAAAGTGATGGAGAAGTAGCACCATCGATTCCTCAAGTATTAACCAAATTTCGAGGAGAAACAATCAAGCATCAACCAGACCATCGGGGAGGACACACACACCTAGAGGCTACTATTGCTTGTGTTTGCTGCTGCAGGCATAGTTAAGGGTGTTGAGTTAACCTGAGGAATACATAATGATCATCTGTGGCCGCTGCCTCGGGTGTCTCCACATTCTTCTGTCTGCTTATTGATAGTAACGACTCTCTCTCTCTCTCTCTCTCTCTCTCTTCTTTAACACCGCCCGCCCCATTCACGCCCCCTTCTATATTAAACTGTGTGTGTGTGTGTGTGTGCCAATCAACAGCCATATTAACAAAACCTCTTGAACTATCATCACCACCACAATTACCACTAACCACAATTACCACCACCACTATCAACCACAACACCAAACACTTTCGCAGATCGTCCATTCAACCGCGGCAGCAGCCGCATGCGGACAAGAACTCGACCTAATGTTACGCATTTCTACATTCCTTTCTTCCAAGACGGACATTCCCGCTGTTTCCGCATTGGTCCAGCGTTCCTGAGTTTGGTAGTGTAACCAGGGATCGTACTCAGAGGGTGTAAATCACCGTACTCAGGGGGTTTAAATCACCGTACTCAGGTTTAAATCACCGTACTGTTACGAACCCCTCCACCGATTGTCTTCATCTACCTACCCAGCACCACGAGCAACGCCATCTAGGGACGAAACACGAGTATGGCTCGTCTTAGTTACCACTCCCGGGTTTCCCTTCTCCATATCCTGGTTGTTGCGTCACTTCCGCCTCAGTCTACTTCGTCAGCTCCAATTCGAGGAGAGGAGACTTCACTCTGGGAAGCGACCACAGGATCACCTATCCTGGAAACCTACGGCACAGTGACTGTTTACCGTCTTCTACCATACTCAGCCTTGCTCGTCAGCCATCTCAGCTCCTCACTTAAGTATTTGTAATATTGTATTGCCTCTCCCCCGTCCACATTGCTTCACTATTGTTTTATGTTTTATTACTATGTATATACTGTTCGTGTTTAGGTTAAGTTTGGTTAAGGGTAGTGTATAAGCTGAATATTTTGTTAAGGAATTTATGGTACTTTATTATATACAACGAAAACTCGCATCCTTTGTCTACCCTTTTTTTAGTCCGATTGTCTTTGTTTTTTTTTTGTTGTTACCTGTTGGGATCTGGGTAGACGTAAAACTATATTCTAAATCCCCAACTCGTAACAAATGGCGACCGTGACAGGATACGACCTTAAGTACCATATTCCTTCCTCCCTTGTTACTCAGTGTTAATTACCCCTCCCAGTCACTTCTGTTTACAATTGCTTTACGGTGGTTTAAAGTTTCCTTCATATGTGTGTGCATATATTGGTATTACCGTATAGTAAGAGTGACAGACGTAGGATAATAGGTTCCAAGTGTCATAAGGCTTACCTGTTCTTACACGTGGCAGTCGTGTGGTAAGTCTTATCGAGTGTAGGGAAGAATCCGGATCTGTTTAATGCCGTACCCTCACTCCAGAGTAGGCTGTTCCATAGTTACTAGTTTAGAGTGAAGTGATATCTTGGGACGCCCTGCTCTACCAGGACCCCATAATTATAAAGCCTCAATTATTGTTCTTATTATCTCATTCAGGGCTGTTAATCCGGATCTTTATATAAATGCCGTAATACGCCCTACCTCTTTCAAGTATATCAGGGTTGTTAATCGGATCTTTATAATAATGCCGTAATACGCCCTACCTCTTTCAAGTATATCAGGGTTGTTAATCCGGATCTTTATATAAATGCCGTAATACGCCCTACCTCTTTCAAGTATATCAGGGTTGTTAATCCGGATCTTTATATTAATGCCGTAATACGCCCTACCTCTTTCAAGTCTCTTGTCCTTATCTAAGGATCTTCTCGGAAGAACAATAATCATAAGTGTAATTTCCCAAGGTATAACTTGGTTAGTTTCCGGGACTTTCTGGTTATCCACTGCCGTGATATTTTCTAGGGTTATCCACTTATCTTAGCTTTTGACCATTAGTTAATTTATCCTATTTTTATTAACAATGGCCACCTCAGGTTTTGATCTTCAGGATTTTATTGAAAATCCTTCCGTAGCTAAATTACGTGTTAATATCCTGAAGAAAGAATGGAAAGAAATAGCCAACTATTACAATATCCCATTTTCACAGCAACTGACTAAGGAAATGTTAAAAAATCATGTGATTGAAGTGTTGGTTCAACAAGAAGTTTTAAAAGAATCCGCTGTTGACAGATTAACGCCCATGTCCAAGAAACTTCAACCACTATCCACCACCCCTCCTCACTCAGAAGTTGCCTCAGGTCTGGCTAGCCCTCAAGAAGAAACACAACGAATAGACCCCTTAGAACTAGAACGAGCTAGGTTCGAGTTCCAAATCAAAATGAAAGAACTAGAGTTGGAACAGGCCAAGTTGGAGCAGGAGGAAAAGTTGGAACAGGCCAAGTTGGAGCAGGTGGCCAAGTTGGACCCTGAAGAAAGGATGGAACAGGCCAAGTTGGAGTACAAGTTGGATCATGAAGAAAGGATGGAACAGGCCAAGTTGGAGTACAAGTTGGATCATGAAGAAAGGATGGAACAGGCCAAGTTGGAGTACAAGTTGGATCATGAAGAAAGGATGGAACAGGCTAAGTTGGTGCAGGAGGTTAAACTGAAAGAACTACAGGTGAGAGACAGAAGTCACCTTAACATCGGAGTTTAAATCAAAGGAAGTGGCATTAAAAGAGAAACTAGCTGCTTTTAACCCTGCTACTGCTTCTTCCCTTGTTCCCGGGTTTGATGAATCCGATATGGACGGGTCATTTAGGACTTTTGAGAAAATAGCCGCGAAGAATGAGTGGTCCAAGGACCAGTGGGTGTCAGTGTTAGTTCCTAAATTATATGGTAAGGCTCGTAGAGTTTATAACTGTTTAGACCAGACTGATGACTATGATAACGTAAAAAAGAATATCCTCACCTCTTATGCTATCACGCCAGATGGATACCGGCAGAAGTTTCGTAAACTAACCAAACCATTTTCACACACCTTTGTTGAGTTTGCTCAAGAAAAGCTTAGGTTTTTTAAGAAGTGGTTAGAGGCTACAGAGACCTCCACATTTCAGGATTTGTTAAATTTGGTAGTCCTGGAGGAGTGGAAAAGCAAGATACCATTTCATATCTTGAAGCATGTGGAGGAGCGTGGAGAGGTTAATTTAGGGCGTGCTGCTGAGCTGGCTGATGCGTACGCTTTGTTGGTGGAGTCACTGGGCAGTAGAGAAAGTGGTACTTCCCGACATGTTAGGTCCTCCTCTGATGATAACCTTGGGAACGTGAGTGGTAGGTCGAAAGGTCCCACACCTACTCCCCCCGATGCAACCAAGCTTACTTGTTCTTACTGTAAAAACCCAGGCCATACGATCCAGAATTGTAAACACCCAAAGTGTCGAATTGCTAAAAGTAGTTCCCTGGATCCCAAATCCAAACCAATAGCAAATGCCAATGTGGAAAGGCCCCATCAGGATGTCTTCTCTTCATTCACCTATGAGGGAAAAATTTCAATCATAGAGGGGTCTCGTTCTTTCCCTATTCGTATACTACGTGATACGGGCGCAGCACAATCTATCCTCCTGTTTAACGTCATTCCTGATATATCTACCGCATTTACAAATGAGTGTTCTAATTTCAGATCTCTCGTCCCATTCTTCCTATCCTTTAGCTAAAGTGCACCTCCAATGTCCCTTGATTACTGGGGAAGTGCAAATAGCCATAAGGAAAGACCCAATGCCTGTGTGTGGCATTCATTTATTATTGGGTAATGACTTGGTAGGAGATCTAGTGGTTCCTAACATAAAGACAGTCGACTCTCCCTTACCTGTCAACTCCACCACTGACCTTAAAGAAACTATTCCTCATCTTTTCCCATCTTGTGCTGTCACCCGGTCACAGAGTGTGCGGAATGGGCCCTCTTCATCTAAAACCACCTCCAATATCTTCCTACCCACAGAAGATCTGTACAATAAGACGATAAGTAAGGATGAGCTCATTAAAGCCCAACAATCTGATCCATCTTTGAATAAACTTCATCATGCAGCAGTTGAGGGTAAAGATTTTAACACCCTTCCGTGTTTTTATTATCATGAAGGGGTTTTGATGAGGGCCTATAGGCCCCCTGAGCTTGCCCATCTAGACACGTGGTCTGAAATACATCAAGTGGTAATTCCAGCTTCAGTCAGACCAGCATTAATTGCCCTTGCCCATGATGGTATTTCAGGACATTTGGGAATCCTGAAAACATATAAAAAGCTCCTCCAACACTATTACTGGCCTGGACTTAGGAAGGATGTGTCACAATACCTAAAATCTTGTCATATTTGTCAAATGGTAGGAAAACCAAATGAAAGTATACCAGCAGCTCCCATTAAGCCCATCCCAGTATTTTCTACCCCATTTGAAAAGATTGTTGTGGATTGTGTGGGCCCATTACCAAAGACTAAGAAGGGAAATCAATTCCTGCTCACAGTTATGGATACCAGTACACGTTATCCTGAGGCTTTTCCCCTTAAAAGCATCACTTCAAAAAACGTAATCAAACATCTTTTGCATCTTTTCACTTCAGTGGGCATTCCTAAAGAGATCCAATCCGATCAGGGCACCAATTTTACGAGCAATCTTTTCAAACAGGTGATGAAAGACCTCAGTGTGGACCATTGTACATCTTCGGCTTACCACCCACAATCCCAAGGTTGCTTGGAACGGTTCCATCAAACTTTCAAATCAATGATCAAAAAATACTGTATAGAACACCAAAAGGAATGGGATGAAAGCATAGACTTGTTACTCTTTGCCATCAGGGAATGTCCCCAGGAGTCATTGGGATTCTCCCCGTTCGAGTTACTATATGGGAGACAAATTAGGGGACCCCTTAAAATAGTAAAGGAGCAGTGGTTTGACACTCCATCTATTAAGCCCGCAACAGTTTCCCAATACATTGACACTTTACGGGACAAATTAACTGAAGTCCGAACCATTGCTCAGTCAAACTTAAAAAAAGTCCAAGAGAAAATGGTGAAGTCCCAACCTAAATTAGTTAAAAGATCATTTTCTCCAGGTGACAAAGTGTTACTCTTTCTACCCATTCCAGGCTCTCCCCTTAAAAGCAAGTTTACTGGTCCCTATATAGTTGCTAATAAACTATCTCCTCTCAACTATATAGTCCATACTCCTGATCGCAGAAAAGATTCACAACTTGTTCACATTAATCTCATGAAACTTTACCATTCCAGGCAGTCAGAGGAAGACATCCCAGAGGCTGTAAGCCTACCTGTATTGCATACGGTTTTGTCAGGGCCGGAGCCGGAGACAGATGACATGGACCTATTGGAGAATTTAGACTTCCCTCTACCTAAAGAGAACCCTGCTAACAGTCACATACTCAACAATTTGGATGAGTATTTTTCTGTTCTGAATCCATCTCAAGCAAAAGATCTCACTAAGTTATTATCAACATTTCCTAAAGTCACATCAGACCTGCCAGGATTTTGCAATATACTTAAACATGATATTAAGCTAATCTCAGATGATGTACAACCCATTAGACAATCAGCTTATCGTCTAAATCCACAAAAAATAGAGATTATGAAAAAGGAGGTAGATTTTTTGTTAAAACATAACTTAGCTGAGCCTAGTACCTCCCCCTGGGCTTCACCTTGCCTTCTCATTCCAAAACCCGATGGCACCTTTCGTTTCTGTACAGATTATCGTAAAGTGAACCAGGTCACTGTCTCAGACTCCTACCCTTTACCTTTGATTGAAGATATAATAGACAGCATAGGCTGTGCCCAATTTATCAGTACTATAGACCTGTTGAAAGGATATTATCAAGTAGGACTCACGGATAGGGCAAAAATAATCTCGGCATTTATAACTCCATTTGGTCTTTTTCAATATTTAGTTATGGCGTTTGGCTTTTCTAATGCTCCGGCCACATTCCAGAGGGCCATAAACTACCTTATTCAAGACCTAGGTGGGACGTTCGCCTACCTGGATGACCTGGTGGTGGTGTCGGACAGCTGGGACGAACATCTGGTGCGTTTGGAGATACTGTTTGCACGACTGCAAGAGACTGGATTCACCATAAACCTGGCTAAATCTGCTTTTGGCCGGGCCTCGGTGACTTACCTGGGACATATCGTTGGGCATGGTATGGTGAGACCCAAGGACGCAAACGTTGAAGCCATCTTGTCCTTCCCCACTCCAAGGACGAGGAAGGAACTCATGCGCTTCCTGGGGATGTGCGGCTACTACCGTCGGTTCTGCAGTAACTTCTCCAGCGTGGCCGGACCCCTCACAGACCTTACCAGTTCTGCGGTCCCTTACATCTGGAACCAGAAGTGCGACCAGTCTTTCCACCGCCTCAAAGCCTTCCTTGCCTCTAAGCCTGTAGTCCACCCCCCTGACTACACCTTGCCCTTCCATCTGCAAATCGACGCTAGTGGTGTCGGAGTGGGGGCTGTGCTCCTACAACCCGACCCAACCACTGATGTCCTTCACCCTGTGGCATATTACTCCGCCAAGTTGAAAAAACATCAGACCAACTACTCGACCATAGAGAAGGAGGCCCTGGCTCTGGTGTTGGCAATAAAGAAGTTTGAATGTTACCTCCAGTCTTGCCCACAAACAACCCTGGTCTTCACCGACCATAACCCACTCACGTTCATCCAAACCAACAAGACCTCCAACCAGCGAATCCTCCGCTGGGCTCTCCTCACCCAGCCCTATAATCTACAAGTCCGGCACATAAAGGGGGTGGAAAACCTGATTGCAGACTCCTTATCCCGAGCTCCAGTGGAAATGTAGCAGCTACTCTCCAGACGCACCAGGTGATCACCTCCTTCGCGCCCGCGCTACGAAGGTCTTTGGAGGGGGGGTGTGTTACGAACCCCTCCACCGATTGTCTTCATCTACCTACCCAGCACCACGAGCAACGCCATCTAGGGACGAAACACGAGTATGGCTCGTCTTAGTTACCACTCCCGGGTTTCCCTTCTCCATATCCTGGTTGTTGCGTCACTTCCGCCTCAGTCTACTTTGTCAGCTCCAATTCGAGGAGAGGAGACTTCACTCTGGGAAGCGACCACAGGATCACCTATCCTGGAAACCTACGGCACAGTGACTATTTACCGTCTTCTACCATACTCAGCCTTGCTCGTCAGCCATCTCAGCTCCTCACTTAAGTATTTGTAATATTGTATTGCCTCTCCCCCCTCCACATTGCTTCACTATTGTTTTATGTTTTATTACTATGTATATACTGTTCGTGTTTAGGTTAAGTTTGGTTAAGGGTAGTGTATAAGCTGAATATTTTGTTAAGGAATTTATGGTACTTTATTATATACAACGAAAACTCGCATCCTTTGTCTACCCCTTTTTTTAGTCCGATTGTCTTTGTTTTTTTTTTGTTGTTACCTGTTGGGATCTGGGTAGACGTAAAACTATATTCTAAATCCCCAACTCGTAACAGTACTCAGGGGGTTTAAATCGCCGTACTCAGGGGGTATCTCATTCCTCACCTGTAGTACTGGAACTGGTCGAGTGAGGTAGTTTGTTATGGTGTGAGGAAGGGGCGAGGTTTTAACCCCTCCACCTCATAACCTAACCTAACCTCACATATCTGTGCTGGTCAGGTCAGGGGGAGGCTAGATCAGGTCTTGTCAGGGCATGTTAAGTTAGGTTGGTTCAGGGTAGGTTAGCTTAGGTTAGTTCAGGTTAGGTTAAGTTAGGTTAGTTCAGGGTAGGTTAGGTTAGGTTCGGTTAGGTCAGACTCAGGGCACATCAGGACAAGTCTATTTAAGCGACAAAACAGAGGCCCTTAACTCACCTTTCTTAGCATTATTGTGAAGGTGATGTGTGAAGGCGATGGCCAGCTTCCGACGATGATTACACAGCTTGGTCATGTCACCCGCCCCGAGTTCCGGCAGCAGTGTGGGCCGCGACGGTACCTGCAACACATATAAACACTCAGAGTATGACGGTACTTGCAACACATATAAACACTGCCAGGGATAATATGTTAGTACCTGCAACACAAATACACCTAACCTACCTACCCTGGCCTTAATGTGACGGGGGGGGGGGGGGGGTGTAGGCACTTTCCCTCCCCCCTAACGACCATTAAGAGGCGTAATGACTAAGGTTCCGTATCCAATTACAGCCACCCCTTTCACCACACCGCTTCATATCCTGCCTTCACCTCTCTTACCTAACCTTATTACCAACGCTCGGCCAAAAATTACCTTCATCTGGTCAGAGAGAGAGAGAGCACACTATCGACAAGTATGTGATGGTGTGTAAGTAGTGGTGGTGGCGTCAGTACCAAGGTCAACAAGTCACCGCGCCGCCCGCCGGTAAATAATAAAAAGCGCAACACAAAACAGCAACACAACACACCGCAATAGACCCGAACACAACAAAACAAAATTTAATAAAAACGCCAACGAACCGAGGACAATATTGTTAACACCTGCCACACTGAGGGAGGGAGGGGGAGGGGGAGGGGAGGAGGGGGAGGAGGAGGAGGGGAGGGTATGATTTATTTAAGCCCCTGGATATAAGAAAATACCACAATAATTATAGCATACATACATACAATTATACATGCATACACATATACATACATACATACACTACTTGATTGTTTGTTTTTTCAATACCAGAGGTCAAAGGTCACAATACTAGGCAAGGTGTGACTTGACCCCTTTCACTAAATCCGGGTATTATAAAGCCACACACACACTCAATTTAATCAACCGGTGGCAAAAACAACCACTTGGGCGAGGTGCCAATTGACGACCGCTTGGAGGGTGAGGGGGGAAGATGTTCCTCCCATTTGAATCCAGTAAAAACGGGTAAATTTGAACACTAGCTTTTCCGTGCCTTTAGATAGATACATAGATCGATAGATAGATATAGATGGATAGATAGATCGTGTGAACTCCTGCATCATGTGATCATTAAACCAACCAATACTGTCCCTGATCCCCCCCCTCCTGGCCAGCCCTCAACCCCCCCCGGCCAGCCCTCACCCCCCCTGGCCAGTCCTTACCCCCCCTGGCCAGTCCTTACCCCCCCTGGCCAGTCCTTACCCCCCCCTGGCCAGTCCTCAACCCCCCACCGGCCAGCCCTCACCCCCCTGGCCAGTCCTCACCCCCCTGGCCAGTCCTTACCCCCCCTGGCCAGTCCTCAACCCCCCACCGGCCAGCCCTCACCCCCCCTGGCCAGTCCTCACCCCCCTGGCCAGCCCTCAACCCCCCCCGGCCAGCCCTCACCCCCCCTGGCCAGTCCTTACCCCCCCCTGGCCAGTCCTCAACCCCCCCCTGGCCAGTCCTCACCCCCCCTGGCCAGCCCTCAACCCCCCACCGGCCAGCCCTCACCCCCCTGGCCAGTCCTCACCCCCCCCGGCCAGCCCTCAACCCCCCCGGCCAGCCCTCACCCCCCCTGGCCAGCCCTCACCCCCCCTGGCCAGCCCTCACCCCCCTTAAGAGGTGAACGAGGGCGCATGACCCGGCAGCCAGCCACAAGGTCGACGAGGCGTCATCACTCATGCATTAATCACGACCTTTGTGATTACTGGTGCTGGGGAGGGTGAGGGTGCTGAGGGAGGAGGTGAGGGTGGAGGTGAGGGTGCTGAGGGAGGAGGTGAGGGTGCTGAGGGAGGAGGTGAAGGTGGAGGTGAGGGTGCTGAGGGAGGAGGTGAGGGTGCTGAGGGAGGACGTGAGGGTGGAGGTGAGGGTGCTGAGGGAGGAGGTGAAGGTGGAGGTGAGGGTGCTGAGGGAGGAGGTGGAGGTGAGGGTGCTGAGGGAGGAGGTGAGGGTGCTGAGGGAGGACGTGAGGGTGGAGGTGAGGGTGCTGAGGGAGGAGGTGAGGGTGCTGAGGAGGTGAGGGTGCTGAGGGAGGAGGTGAAGGTGGAGGTGAGGGTGCTGAGGGAGGAGGTGAGGGAGGTGAGGGAGGAAGGGGGGGGCACCACTCAAGACTTGCTGACATCCATGTTGGTTTGTCGAGTGAGGGGTCAACACGGCCTCCTTCTCTGCGCGCGCGCGCACGCACACACACACACACACACACACACACCAACCTGTCAAGATCACCAAGCATGCGTAATCTAACCCCAACATCTTACCAAACCAAAACTGTAAACGCCTTAGTTAAGGACGTTCAGGTTACAGGCAAGTTGAAGGGAATGATTGAAACTCGCCTTTTGACGCATTCAATATTTATTGATGTGGTCAAAACCTGCAGAGGAGAAGGCGTTCATAATATTACAAGGTGATCCATCTGATACATAATTAGTTAGTCTCACACAATTTTATCTTAATTACAATTTATTAAACATAATGACATAACACAAAGTTCATTACTCTATTAATATTAGCTTCGCTTCATTCTGCATTGTCTTATTATTCCAGGTTAGGCAGAAACGAGTAGGCGTAATTAGTCAACAATATTTCTGTACCGAGGGGTATGTCATCACTTAGGCCGATCTGTCTCATGGAGGGGCGGGCAGTCACCGCCACCCGTCTAAGACAGTCCACTCAGCAGAACCAGGACTTGTCTGTAAACACTTCTACATCTGGCGAGGTCACAGGTCGAAAGATTTAATGGCATCACACGCCAGCACTGTAGCTGAAGCCAGCGGCGATAACAAAACAACAGACAGACACAGACCGACAGACTCCTCAATAAGACGCTCTAGGAGTCTTCACCCACTCTCCATGGAGGCCACATCTCGTTACAGTCTTCACGCGCAGACCATAATACACAGACCATGATGTGACACGAGGCGGATATTGGCGGGTAGCCCAGAGGAGCCCACTGGTGTAGGCGGGAGGAGGAGGAGGAGAAGGACGCCCTACTCACGCGCCGCCCTGTCTTCGAGAGCATTAACTAGACATTAACCTAAAAACCTTGACCTCTCACTGCTAGCATTAACATTAACCTAACAACCTTGACCTCTCACTGCTAGCATTAACATTAACTTAACAACCTTGACCTCTCACTGCTAGCATTAACATTAACCTAACAACCTTGACCGCTCACTGCTAGCATTAACATTAACCTAACAACCTTGACCTCTCACTGCTAGCATTAACATTAACCTAACAACCTTGACCTCTCACTGCTAGCATTAACATTAACTTAACAACCTTGACCTCTCACTGCTAGCATTAACATTAACCTAACAACCTTGACCTCTCACTGCTAGCATTAACAGTAACCTAACAACCTTGACCTCTCACTGCTAGCATTAACATTAACCTAACAACCTTGACCTCTCACTGCTAGCATTAACATTAACCTAACAACCTTGACCTCTCACTGCTAGCATTAACATTAACCTAACAACCTTGACCTCTCACTGCTAGCATTAACATTAACCTAACAACCTTGACCTCTCACTGCTAGCATTAACATTAACCTAACAACCTTGACCTCTCACTGCTAGCATTAACATTAACCTAACAACCTTGACCTCTCACTGCTAGCATTAACATTAACCTAACAACCTTGACCTCTCACTGCTAGCATTAACATTAACCTAACAACCTTGACCTCTCACTGCTAGCATTAACATTAACCTAACAACCTTGACCTCTCACTGCTAGCATTAACATTAACTAACAACCTTGACCTCTCACTGCTAGCATTAACATTAACCTAACAACCTTGACCTCTCACTGCTAGCATTAACATTAACCTAACAACCTTGACCTCTCACTGCTAGCATTAACCACATTTCCTGTCAGTGTTGCCAATGAAGAATAATAAGAGGGAGATGACTGGCAACAATGCAATGGGCCACCTTGAAGGGGACAGTTCAATGTGTCTGACACACACACACACACATTCTGCCAGGTAAGTGATTCAATGACGATAAAGGATTGTAGGTTAGGTTAGTGTTAGTGTTAAAGTCAACAGGTAGGGTGTGGGAGAAAGGGGGTGCAGGAAGGTAAGGTGGCAGCATGAGACACGGGAGGCGAGCGGGAAGGCCACAAGAGAAAGCTTGGGCGGGAGGCAGCACGGTCACAGACAACAGGTGGCGAGCACCGGCTGACAACCCCCACGAGAGAGAGAGAGAGAGAGACTCACTGTCAACACCATCCAGCCAACAACACAGGCGTCAACAAATGTGTCAGACATAAGTTAATACCATCTCTTTAAACGACAACACAAAAACATTGCTTGGTCTACAACTCAAGTGACGATTGATTATTGTTTACATGAAGACAATTTAAGAAACACAGGTTAGGTTAGGTTAGTGTGAGACAGGATAGCAGGTCGTCCCACACTAATGACCTCACAAACTACATCACATCATTACAGAATATAATGCGGTGTGAGGCAGGATAGCGGTGTGAGGCAGGGTAGCGGGGTGTAGCAGGGTAACGGGGTGAGGCAGGGTAGCGGGGTGAGGCAGGGTAGCTAGACAAGGTCAGTGTGCAGCGCGTACTGGGCGGTCACCTCCCACAGTCTGGCTGAGTTCACTTCACCACCAACACCGTCCACCTCCCTCAACACTTCACCAACACCGTCCACCTCCCTCAACACTTCACCAACACCGTCCACCTTCCTCAACACTTCACCAACACCGTCTACCTCCCTCAACACTTCACCAACACCGTCCACCTTCCTCAACACTTCACCAACACCGTCTACCTCCCTCAACATTTCACCAACACCGTCCACCTTCACCAACACCGTCCACCTCCCTCAACACTTCACCAACACCGTCTACCTCCCTCAACACTTCACCAACACCGTCTACCTTCCTCCCTCACCACACCTGTACGAGGGTTAAAGGTCACCTCAGGTTACACAGGAGAGGCAGGTGTTGACGTGTACGGGGAGAGATACACGTTAAGGTCGGAGGGAGCAGCCAGCCTGGTCATGATGAAGCAAGGTGACCACACACGCACGCAACACACACACACACACACACACTATGGTTGTTTACAGTCACCAAATGGGAATTACTACACCTGTACCATCATAATTAAGGTTAATGAAACACCTTTATGATTAATTCAGGTAAGGATGGGATTTAGTGAGACAGGTGACCTCATTAACCACCACCACTGCACCAACGACCCATCACCTACACCGCTGCCTCCAACAACCTCCCTCACTCTCACGCCCACAATTATTACGCGGGGATAACACAGCACATAAACAATCCCGCCCACCTACACGGAAGCCAAGACTGATCTCTCTAAACGACCTCGCTACAGTTCAACGAAGTGGTTAGGTTAGGAATAAAGTGAATTTAAGATTAAACACTCTAACCTAACCTAATCTCCAGGTGATGGTAAATTAATTAAAAACCGGGGCCTATTAACACGTGAAACAGGTGAGGGAGGAATGTTACAGCGAGTGAGAGAAGGACAGGGGAGGAGTGGTTGTATGCCCCTCCTCCCGACCCCTCCCCGCCCCCACACATACGATCAATTGTGTGCTCGGCCTCACGTCTTGCTCCTCCCCAACACCTGCCTCACCTCACACACTTAATTATACCTCACACCTCACCTTACCTCACTTCTACACCTCCCTCCCCTCACACACACACAGTATACAGTGTGTGGCCATAACAGTGGGTGTATATAGGTGTAGTTTGAGGTCACAGCCATTACGATAAATATTTAATACACATGAACACTCGTCATTAATATCTGTCGGTCATGGCGGCTGACTCACTTTTCATTATTCATTTAAAGTTTTGTTTTATTCATTAATGTCATTATTTATTGTAGTGGATTTTGTTTTATTTCGTTTTTGTTATTTTCTATTGGTTGATTTTTCTATATTTTTCTTATTTTATTTACGATGATTAGTGCGCTTCTCTTCCTTCCTGTCTCTCCATATTACTTTTCCCTTCCTACATCATTCACCCTTCCTCCTCCTCCCTTCTCCCTACATCATTCACCCTCACTCCTCCTCCCTTCTTCCTACATCATTCACCCTCACCTTCACCCTTCCTCCTCCTCCCTTCTCCCTACATCATTCACCCTTCCTTCCATAAGAACATAAGACTGGAGGAAACAGTAACTATTGGCCCATACTAGGCAGTACCGTTTACACCCAGCCCCTGTACATCCATCCAACCTACTGTATGTTTGAAGCTGTCCGGCGTATTGAGTTAATGATGATGTTTGGTAACTTGTTCCACTCGTCCACTACTCTGTTTACAAACCAGTGTTTACCTATTTCGAGCCTAAATCTAAATTTGTCTAATTTAAAACCATTGTTACCAGATCACTCCTGGTTGGATAGTTTGAGTACCTTTGTTATATGACCCTTGTTTAGCCCTGCCTTCCAGTAGTAATAGTCACTCCTCGCGCCGCCAACAACACGTAAGGTCGGTGTCGGCCTAATGGATCACCTCAAGAATACAAACACACTTACTTCACCCCATGACTAAACACCCGAACACTAACCTAAGCTAACACTAACCTAAGCTAACACTAACCTAACCCTGTGTGTGTGTGGGGGGGGGGGGGGCTGTTTTAGGGGTGCTGCTGTTACTATGGTCCAAATTAAAAAATATTTAACGCGCAGACTCACTCACACACATTCCAAAAATGTATACATGGCAACCCTGTACAGTGCGTTGTCAATGCGTTTTCATTAACAGGTGGAGAGAGAGAGAGAGAGAGTGTGTGTGTGTTACATGCTGTGGCTAAGGGGGGGATAGTTTAGGGTAAGGGACAGAGAGAATGATGGAAGAAAGGAAGGGGAGGAGGAAAGAAAGAGAAGGGGAGAGAGGGAGGAAAGAGTAAGCTAGGGTGAAGGACAGAGAGAGAGAGAGAGAGAGAGGGGGGGATAAAAAAGAGAGGGAGAGAGGAAAGGCGTAATTAAAAGCGCATAGGAAAAAGAGAAGGTTGGGAGGAGAGAGAGAGAGGTTACAACACATCCCAACACCTCCCTCCCTCACCCTCTCTACTCTTCAACAGTAAACTGATTCATATACAGTATTATATATTGTAATTAATTCAATAGTACCATCAGCAGTGTTCTTAATGACGGCAGACAGCCACAGTACTGTACACTGTTGTTAATGGTGTCCTTAATGGCCTGTCTGTTGGCGCCAAAAGGGACTGGCTAATAACAGGGCCGGGAACCTCCTTGTTGAACTCAGCTAATCTGACTTAATTGACTCCTATGCTAACCTAATCTAACCCATCCTAACCTAATCTAACCCATCCTAATTTAACTCATTCCTACCCTAACCTAACACAGATTATCCTAGCTAATTTTACACGTGTTGGGGTGAAAGTTCCACAAGATATAAAATGCGGAACTTCGTAAAAAAAAATTACCTCTCAACAGAACTGGTCAGTGATTATACAAGATATAGCCTCTCCTGTGGGCGTGTAGGTGGGCGTAAGGGTGTGGGTTAAATGGTCCAGACCTAACTTAGCTTACTCATTAAGTCTGGGGCCCAATAGGACTGGGCTTTAAATCTAGTGGCGAGGTGAGGGCCTATTTGATCTGTCATCCAGACGTGTAGGGGAGGGTGCAAGGGTGTGTGGGTGGGTGTAGGGCGTGTGGGTGGGTGGGTGTATGTGTGGGTGTGTGTGTGTAGAAGCTGTGGTGTGTGTGGATGGGTGGGAAGGTGTATGGGGGGAGGGTGGGAAGGTGTATGGGGGGGAGGGTGGGTGGGTGTGGGTGAGGTGTATGGGTGGGTGTGGGTGGGTGTAGGCCCTCCAGCACAGTATGAAGGTATCGGCAGGCAGCCACACAGCCCGTCGCCATGGTAACCACTACCCCGCACACCCTTTGTTGTTGGCAAGCACAACCCAGGCGGTGAGAGGCGCACACACTATGCGCAACTCACCCCCTGTCTCACTCACACACACACAGGGTCACTCACACACACACAGGGTCACTCTCTCACACACAGGGTCACTCTCTCACACACAGGGTCACTCACACACACACAGGGTCACTCTCTCACCCCCTGTCTCACTCTCTCACACACAGGGTCACTCTCTCACACACAGGGTCACTCTCTCACACACAGGGTCACTCACACACACACAGGGTCACTCACACACACACACAGGGTCACTCTCTCACCCCCTGTCTCACTCACACACACACAGGGTCACTCTCACACACAGGGTCACACACAGGGTCACACACACACACAGGGTCACACACAGGGTCACACACACTCTCCCTAAACCATAGTAAAACACACTCATGTATTTTTTTTCAATGACAAGTCTGGATATATCGTGGTGGGTTATTTTAATACTGTTATTATAGGATCATGGTGGCTATAGTGGGAGTTATCACGCGCTCTCTCTCTCTGGCAATGCGTACAAACCTACACATCTCTCTCTAGTTATGTGTACAAACCTTCCTACCTCTCTCTCTCTCTCTCTCTCTATAATGCGTACAAAGCGCGCAATCTATCTCTCTCTCACCACTCTTCGCTCATGGTAACATACATACACACACACACACATACATACATACAGTACTCACATAATGAATCACCTATCCTACGAACACGCCGCCAACAATTTAAATAAACAACATAACTATATTTAGCCGTGACACCTCACCTGGCGACGCTAATTGATAACTTACCTGAACTGCGTAGAGGGTATATGGGTTAGGACACTCACCTTGGGGTCGAAGTTGAAGGTGTGTTCGACGCGGAGGGGACACTGCAGCCCACACTTACACGTGCCCTCAGTGGCCAGGTACTCAGCCACCTCAGGTACGCTACGTAGTTCACTGCCACTCGGACTGAAACGCATAAAAAAAAAATAATTAACAAAACATTACTAACATACAGTACAAGTTATGTATCGTAAACCAACATACAGTACATCTACAGCTCAAGGCATCCTTTAAATATAAACGTTTAGCCACACGAAATAACGGACGTTTAGACACACACGCACGTACGCACGAAATCATTGGCGTTAAGACAGGGACAAAGAGCACACAAGGTCACTCTCCCGGGACGACTGAGGTATAGAGTAACCGGAGGAAAAACTCTTATGAGGGAAGCTTGATACAGTACATCCCTGAGTCGAGTCATCCAGTGAGTCGATGACGATTACTTAATATTCCTCTGAGTCACGGTAGTCTTCCTGTACCCTTAGTGGAGTCATTGAGTCATCCAGTGAGTCAATGACGATTACTTAATATTCCTCTGAGTCACGGTGGTCTTCCTGTACCCTTAGTGGAGTCATTGAGTCATCCAGTGAGTCGATGACGATTACTTAATATCCCTCGCTTGAGTCACCCTGTGTCCAGTGAGTCTTTACCGACGCGTCCCATCCCAATGAGTCACTAGGAATTTCCCAACACTGCCGACTCCTCTCTCCCCTGAGTCATTGATTATTCCAGTGACTCACGAGGTTTCACTCAGTGTTCCAATGAGTCAGAGGACCTCAACCATCACCAGCGTGAGTCATTAAGTAGTGGACCAGGTAAATTATATACTGGGGGGGGGGGGGGGGGGGGGAGGAGGCAAGTTCACCTGAACATTAACAACCCTATCGACACCTAACCTAACCAGATTAACCCTAATCTAACCAAATTAACACTCACCTAACCCACCCCCAGGTAGCGTTAGGGTGTTTAATCTTCAGGTGGTTCTTATCTGGTTTAAGAAAAGATGTGTTTCACTATAAAGAACAGTTAGATACAGTTTACATACGAGCGACTGACAGTGACTGGTACACCGCTCGCTTGACTGGACGGAGTAAAAACAATCGACTGGAGTATTTTTGCGGTCACAGTTAACCCTGAAAAAACACTTAAGACTGGCAATCGACTGTGAGATAAATGGCGCAGTTAGTGACAGGAAAGCCATTTGTCTCTCGGAGTTGTTGGGCCAGACCAAGTAATAATAATGGATGTCTAAAGTGTTGACATTTTTCTTGGTTGTGTTTAGAATTGTGTGTGTGTCTCTGTGTACGCAAGAGACGTCGATATTATGTGTGCGTTTGTATACAAGAGACGGAAATAGTGCGTATGTGTGTACATAATATTAACGGCTCCTGGACAAGTACACACAAACATATGCATACACTATTAACGTCTCCTGTACACACACACACCTATACGTCACTCTCCTTAGTGTTGTGTTAGTTCCTGGGGCGGTAACTCTCCCTCACTCAACACAGGTTAATCTCCCCTTATGAGGCATCATCACCAGCCTCCCTGCATGACAAAACATGTACCCGTGGGTGAGGAGAGGGGGAGGGAAGGAGGGGAGAGGGAAGGAGGGGGGAGAGAAGGGGGAGGACGCGTGTACAGGTGGAAGACATGAATGATAAAGCAAGTGATAAAACTGTGAGTCACCAAGTCCATCCAGCGAGGTTATGAGTCACCAAAGACCAGCGTTTAGTGGTGACTGACCTCACCAAACACCGGGTGGCCTCTCACACCACCCCGCTCTATACTGCCGGCCATCACAACCAATGCTTTCTGGTAAGGTCAGGTCAGGTCAGGTAAGGCAAGGCACGATAAGGTAAGGCACGATAAGGTAAGGTAATAATCCAGGGTGTCTTATCTTCAGTTAAGGTTATCCCAAACGACGTATAAACGGTATGTAAACAGAATACATAAATGAGAACATATTAACACACACACACGTCAGGCTGTTCATCGTTACCACAGACGGAGGAACTGCCGTCGTCCTAAATAAATATACAATTTCCTCGACAGTTTAGTCAACGATACAAATAAAAATGACGAACAGTGTTTATTTTACCACAGCTGACTGACTGTGTGTGTGTTGAGCGCTTCTTGATATGTGGAGTAGGAGCTCACCACCACACACACACATACATACATATCATATCATATCACATCATATAAGTGAGGCAGTGGTGGGGGGAGGGGTCCTCGAGGCAGTGGTGTGGGGGTCCTCGAGGCAGTGGTGTGGGGGTCCTCAAGGCAGTGGTGGAGGGGTCAAGGCAGTGGGAGGGGGGGGGGGTGTCTCAAGGCTCAGTGTGGCTCCGTCTCCTCCCATGATAATTAACCTGTCAGACACACCCCCTCCACCGCATCAATATAATACGAAGTTCAATGTAACCTTAACTAGATAGGCTCAGTTCAGCACACACGTATGATAACATTCTCCTCTCGTTAATGGTGGATGTCAACTGTCGCTTGTGTTATGTTGGGTTAGCAGGAGGTAGGCAAGCAAGCAGATAACAGCAGAAGATAAGCAGGCAACAGCAGGAAGTAAACAAGCAAGAGGAAGTAGGTACGTAGGTAGGCAGCTGGGGTAAGCAGGCAACAGGAGGAGGTAGGCAGGCAGCAGGAGGATGTAAACAGGCAACACCAGGAGGAGGAAGGAGCGAGGTGAACTAACGCTTGTGGCAGTAGACAAGGGTGACAGTAATGACCTTTGTGACGTTGCCTCACCTTTACCGCCTTGCCACCAAAATTTATTGGAATTCTGTCCTTACCTCTCTCTCTCCTTCCCTTTCTTACCTCTCTCATCTCACTTCTCTCTCTCTCTCTCTCTCCTCACCAACACACTCTAGGCTCTCACGTGAAGGTGCATGGCAAAGTAACACTCACCACCAGGTCAGGTTATGTGAGGTTGGGTTGGGTTAGGTTTTATCCTCTCCTCGTGGCTGGTGAACGTGTTAAACTCTCACCTTCAAACACACACAACAGGCTTCTGAGGCTCATCCCTCCTGGCCTTATTGATTCTACTCGTCAGGTCGAAAGGTCGGGGTCAGTAGGTCAAGCCTTCCACTCTGGTTGACTCTATCTACTTGGTCAAATCGTCCTTCATTCCACCTGGTCGATTCATTCCTCGTCTTTTCTTAGATTCTTGCCTGAGTCTTCCTGGTCGATCCCTCCTATCTGGTAGAGTCATTCCCCACTCAATCTGGTCGAATCCTGTTTCATTCCTCCTGATCGACATAAGCCCCCCCCCTACCCCCTGGGGATAGCGTATCACCCTGAAGTGTATGTATAATAATAATAATAATAATAATAATAATAATAATAATCACGGTTCATTAATAGAGTTGCAGCCGGTGGCTGAAAATATACACTTACATGTGATTTAGACATAATGATATAATATGCGTCCGATACATTTACAGGGCTGTACAGTACATAACTCAGGAGCTGTATAGTATTTTAACAATAGATGGGATGGTGCTGTTATTTTATGTATCAGTGCGGGCTCTTATGGGCTGAATTTTGTTGTAGTGGCGGACTGCGCGAAGTGGGCGGGGGACTGCTGGTGGCAGTAGGTGGCGATGACGAGGTCACTGAGGGATGGCATTTCCAGGATGGAGAGAGCGTTGTTGTAGCCGTAGTAGTCTGCGCCGAGCATGATTCTGCAGGCCCTCTTCTGTACCTTCTCTAGCTGACGTTGTTGGGTAGAGTTGAGAGAAGACGACCAGGCTGGTGACGTATACGTTAATTTAGGGAGAATAAATGCGTTGTGTGTGTGTGTGTGTGTGTGAGGTAACGAATGGCACTTCAAGGTGATGATAGTGGACACACGCGTGACAACTGGAGGTGAGGGAGATCACAGTAAACACACACCTCAGGTAGGGAGGTGCAGGTGTGGTCAGGTAGGGAGACACAGGTGTGACAATTATGGATTCCAGAGATTACAGACATTCATACACACACACACACACACACACAGACATTCATACACACACACACACACACACAGAGATCGATGGCAGTAACCTTGTAACGTGTGAGTGACCTTCTACTGTGAGTGGCATTATCGTGCGAGTCACTTGCCAGGCTGAGTGACCTTGTGACAGATCAATGTGGAAGAAAAGCTCTTAGAAGTTTATCAATAGCGCACGCACGCACACACGCACGCACGCACGCACACACACACACACGAGTCGGGTAGCTTAGTGGGGCGTAGCCATAACTACATACTAAATTTACCCAACACCTGGTGAGGTTATGAGGCGTTTCACCATAACCTGTTGAAGTGGTGTAGTAGGCAGGTGGAGGTCGACTGACTACCCACACACACCTGCCTGGGTCAACTTCACCACCAGCATCTAGCATCACTACTGCTGTGTGTGTGTGTGTGGGTGTGTGTGTAAGGTGTTTAAACATGTGGAATAAGCTGGGGTGCCTAATCTTCACGTGATACAAAAACTCTCAAGACGTGTGTTGAAGTAAAAGTAAATTTATTAAGGTCATTACGGGGATAAATGAGACAGTGTTTGCGGTAGGTGGCGGTGTTGATCCAGAGAAGAGCTGGTAACTAGATGGTCAACAGCTGGGTGTTCCCTGATGGCAACAATGCGTGACTAACCAAACTGATGAGCCCTGGACCCGTCTGGCCTGGTAAACACACACACACACACACACCATTCTCTAACCTTGGGCATATGGAAGTGTTTATTAACTGAAGGCAGCCAGGTGAAGTGTTAAGGGAGGTGAGGTGTTATTGTAGGTGCCAGGTGTGTGTTATGTACTGTACGCTGTTCCCTGCGTTAACAATGAGTAGTGTTCGTTAATGGCGTTACTGAGAATAGCAGTCTTGGGTGCAGCGACCTTGATGTATAATGAATGGGAGTAATGTGGTGTGGTGTATGTATGGTGGTGAGGGCACTATGGTGGTGGTGAGGGCACTATGGTGATGGTGAGGGCACTATGGTGGTGGTGAGAGCACTATGGTGGTGGTGAGGGCACTATGGTGATGGTGAGGGCACTATGGTGGTGGTGAGGGCACTATGGTGGTGGTTAGGGAACTATGGTAGTATCGACCTCTCTAGTCACCTCTCTAATAACTTGGATCATTGTCTCAGCTGGATGATCGTCATAATCTATTCCGAGTGACAGTAGTAGTAGTAGCCGACAACAGTTGCAGATATTGACTATGAGGCAACAGTCACTGGTTGCCACATAGATCTGCGGCTCAACACAGCCAGGGTAGCTACTTATGTATTAGGATATTTAATATTAAGGTAATAAAATGGTGGCGAAGGTGTGGCTATTGGGGGAGGCTGGAGGCCATTATAAAAAATAAGAAGTAGTAAGTGTGTGTGTGTGTGTGTGTGTGTTTACTAACGGTACTCCAACACCCTGAGTTCTACCTGCGCCTCACCTCGCCACTCTGTAGTCTCACCAATTATGACCTCGTCCCCCTGGTGGCTGTATATTAAACCGCTGACTGGTCTAATGGCCCCAGTCCTGATACACCTCACTGTTTCTGAGTCCCTAACCCAACCTAACTTAACCTAACCTAACCTAACCTAACCTAACCCAACCTAACCTAACCTAACTTTACAGTCTTGAGAGAGAGAGAGAGAGAGAGAGAGAGGTGCCAAGTTTTTTGTGTCAGCGGCAGGAACGGATAAAACATTAGCCAGTATTGACCAGAGGGCGAGACGAGGGACTGACCCACTTAATGTAGACACCACAAGTAATGCCCAGACAGCCACTACCTTAATGGCCCTCAGCACTGTAGAAAGTAATGCTGAAAACCCGTGTAGTGAGGTACGTGGGGGGGTGGGGGGGGTTGGAGGAGAGGGAGGGGGTTGGAGGAGGAGGAGTTGGTTGGAGTTAAGTTATGATTTTCACCAGTTTGTTTGGCTCCTCATACTGCCTCTCCCTAGGTCATTCCCGGCTCTCATCTCCTCCACATCCACACATTCACTAGCCGCCTCACCCATCGTCTCCACAACAGCTCACCCAACCAGCTGCCGTCATAACTCTGGGGTTTTAATATGTCACTACCGTATTCTTTAACTCTGTTGTCTATATGCCTCTAAAGGTTAAAACACCTGATACCATTTTGATAGTCTCTTAGTTAGTTAATGATGGAGGTCCGTTAAGGTGTGGAGGTGATAAGCTTCCTCACAGGTAAGTTATTTCCCACTATGATGCAATACTGAGAGAGGTTGACAACAGGTGACCACAGAACGAGAGGCAGGAGGCCAAATGATGTATGTAACAGGAGGCCAGGTAGTACTCAACAGGAGGCCAGGTGGTGAGAGAGGTCAGGAAGTGAGAGGAGTTACCTGGTGACATAAAGGCCTACCAGGTCGGCTAAAAACTGACTCACAATCAGTCAGGTTTAACACAAGCTTTTGACCACACTGTATAAAGAAAGGTTTATCCCGGAGTAAGCTACCATCCACTCCCACACTGACTTACTCCCACACTAGCTCACTCCCTCAAGACTAATTCCCTCACGGCTCAATCCTTTTCTGGCTCTTTCTCTCACACCCTCACGGCTCACACCCTCACGGCTCACACCTCACTCAGCTACCCTTCCTCTCTCTCACAGTAAGAGGTAGGTAGTGTGTGGTGGCAGACAATGATGATGCAGGTGAGGGAGGAGTTGTGTTGCCCTATATGGAGAGGTGACAAGTGGT
This sequence comes from Homarus gammarus, assembly GCA_958450375.1. NCBI lineage: Eukaryota > Metazoa > Arthropoda > Malacostraca > Decapoda > Nephropidae > Homarus > Homarus gammarus. Next base: position 2,812,435 of record CAUDMG010004131.1, on the reverse strand, counting down.
CCAGTCTCGTATACCACTACACAGGCTTTCACCCGCCCGCCCGCCCCTAGTCTTTATGGTATGGTCGGTTACACCTCAAATGGGCCCCCAGCCCTTATAGACCCTGACTTAACTTATCCCAAACTAACCTAACCCTAACTCTAATTAATCGAACTTAAACTAAATCAAACTGGCGTTACTTAACCCAAGCTAACCTAAGGTAATCTAAAGTGATTTAACCTAATCTAACCCAAACTGATCAAACCTAACCTAACCTAACTCAAACTGACCTAAACTAACCCAGCTTGCAAGCAAGCAAGCGGACCCTGGTTCGATCCCCGGGCAGGGTGAAACTATGGGCACGTTTCTTTACGCCATTTGCCTCTGTCTACCCAGCAGTAATTGGGGACTTGGATGTTAATCGATTTGCGGATCGTGTTCCGGGGTAATGGTTAGCCAGTGCAGTTGGCGAGTTGTCCGGTCTTCTCGGACTGTTCCTAGACACTGGGTCATGCAGCTCGTTAACTTGGGGTGTGGTTGATGTGTTGGCGACAGCTTCTACACCTTAATTTACACGAGGGGCAACTATTATAAACACTGGGTCGTACTGGTCAGACGGGTGCCAAGTGTAAATACAAGACACTTAAGACTAAACCCTCGGGCCACCACACTCTACTGACTCTCACTCCCAACAGTAAAGTAAGTCAGGTACTGTCCATTCTAGGGGGGGGGGGGGGCACACCGGCGCCCCCTCTCACTTAACCTAACCAAAAGGCCCGCCGTCCATATATGGCTGTAAGTCAACTTTCCTTTTGCAGGAGGATTGGACCCCAGCCTCAACACCCCAACCTAACCTAACCCCAAGCCTTACGATGAGGACCCAGTAGTGATCCTCTCAGGCCTGGTGCTAATTACGACTGGTCAGGTGAAGTTAGGAAAGGTGGATGACTGTTAGGGGGGCAGATACCCGCCTGATACCCTATCATGTGTGCCCCTTCACTGCCTGTGGTATAACCTCGTCTTACTCTTAATGAACAAGTCCTCATCTACGACAGCCATTACTGGTGGGTCGGTGTGCCAAGCCCTTCCTCACACCCGCCATTATTATTCCCGCCACGTACAACTGCCTTCACTGCTGGCTGACCCGTCACCACACTACCTGCTGTCGCTTCCATCACAAGGGCTTCCTGGTGTGGGCGTGTGGGTGGGTGTGTGATGGGCGTGTGTGAGGTGATGAAGGTGGATGGATGGGCGGGAGTGTGACGTGAGGCGAGGATAGGTGGGTTGGTGGGCGTGAGAATGAGTGGGTGGGCGTGTGAGGTGAGGATAGGTGGGTTGGTGGGCGTGAGAATGAGTGGGTGGGCGTTAGGTGGCGAGGGTAGCAAGATGGGTGGTTGGTATACCGTGTAGGAGGAGGACAGGTGTGTTGGCGCGACAGGAGGAACACCCAGTGGTCGTGGTGTGAGGCGTGACCGTCTTATCGGAGGGAAGTCTTGTAGCGGCGCCATACAAAAACCGGTTTATATGGTGTTTACAAACGGGTCACGTCCTGGAGACCACCGAGAATGCTTCTACTTTAACTAGTCGCCTTTTGTATTGTAATTATCACCATCTATCACGGGGTTATGTACTTGAGGCGACTGTTTGTTGACGTGTGTGAGGAGAGGTGGTGAGAGGTGAGAGGTGAGGAGAGGTGGTGAGGGGTGTGATGGAAGAACACGCTGGCACAACACTCACCTAACCTAACCTAACCTAACCTTCCCTTACTTCTCTCCTTGTTTATCGTACGTGGTGAGGGAGTCAGGATAAGCTCCACCACACACTGAGGGAGACGTCACCCCCCCCCCCCCCCACACCATCTATATTCAGACAGGAGTTATAATTATGCCCAGGTAAGTGTCCCCATCAGTGTCCAGGTATTTCCTCCATATATGTCTGAAGTATGTCCTCTACACATGTCCAGGTATGTCCTCTCCTGTGTGGTGAGGAGGAGGGAGGGGAGAGGAGGAGGAGGGAGAGGAGGAGGGGGAGAGGAAGAAGAAGGAGGGGAGAGGAACTTGAGGGTGAGGAAGGAAGAGGAGGAGGAGGAGGAAGGCGCCCATAACCAGGTAGCTAGAGGCCCCTCATTTAAATATATCCGGAGCGTAACGACAGAACCGCCTCGTTAGACATAAAATACAACGGTAACACAAGGCTCCGGCAGACAGCCTCACCACACAACTGGAACACACACACACACACACACATACATACATACATACATACATACATTACATACATACACACATTCCCAATTCAAACAGTGACATCTAAATCCCCAGCCAGCCACACTATATTAGTTCCACATAGTGTCTGGGGTGGGTGGGTGGGCGGCACAGACATATACGTTGGAGGTTATGACATCATTGGTTGGGTAAGGTCAACTCCCCCCTCCATCACTGAACGTCTCAGAATGTGTATGTAACTGTCACCACACACACACACGTCTCCCGTGTAAACTTGACTTACATTGCCATCACAGTGTTTCTTTTCCGCCAACACACCATAACTCACCAACACAATACACCAACACTATATAACTCACCAACACTACATAACTCACCAACACTACATAACTCACCAACACTACATAACTCACCAACACCACTCACCAACATAACTCACTAACACACGGAGTTACCAAGATCCCGCGAGGATACTACACCAGGAGGACCGCGGGGTCACCACCAGGTGTTAGCGAGCCTCGGGCGGTAATTGTGAGGTCACTGCCTGCTGCCCCGCCACCACCACCGTCTTCATACGCCACCAATACTCCCTCTCTCTCCCCTTCCTCACACTCTCTCTCTCTCTTCTTTCCTGACTCTCTCTCTCTCTCTCTCTTCTTCCTGACTCTCTCTCTCTCTTCTTTCCTGACTCTCTCTCTCTCTCCCCTTCCTCACACTCTCTCTCTCTCTTCTTTCCTCACTCTCTCTCTCTCCCCTTCCTGACTCTCTCTCTCTCTCTCTCTCTCTCTCTCTGAAGCATAATATAAGACATTATCTTCACTACACTGTGTACCCCTTCACCCTCACCACACCGTGCATTCCTAACATCCTTCCCACGCGGTCTACCACCACACCCAAAAACACACCATGTGACCAGAAATCCACACAACAGTACACTACCCCTCCACAGGCCCCCACCTTCACCACACACACCCACTACCCCTCCACCACCACCACACACCCCCCACCACCACCACACACCCTCCACCACCACCACACACCCCCCACCACCACCACACACCCTCCACCACCACCACACACCCTCCACCTCCACCACACACCATCCACCTCCACCACACACCCCCCAACACCACCACACACCCTCCACCACCACCACACACCCTCCACCTCCACCACACACCCCCCAACACCACCACACACCCTCCACCACCACCACACACCCTCCACCTCCACCACACACCCCCCACCACCACCACACCCCCCCCACCCACCACCACCACCACACACCCCCCAACCACCACACACCCCCCACCACCACCACACACCCTCCACCACCACCACACACCCCCCACCACCACCACACACCCTCCACCACCACCACACACCCTCCACCTCCACCACAGAGGGCCTGGCACATGACAGCACACTTGAATACAGTAAACAAACTTCCCAAACACCAACACTCGACACAGTCTGTTGGCTCGTTCACCAGTGTAAGGACCCAGTAGACCTATCATACACTCATAACATACATACATACATACAAACAAAAATGGACACAGTGGGTTAGTGGCCGTCACACACACACACACGAACTAGGGGTGAGGGGGGGAGGAGAGAGTGAGTCGGGAAGGGGGAAAGGGATGAATCGAGGGGAGGAGTGGGTTGAGGGGGAGGAGTGGGTTGAGGGAGCAGGAGTGAGGGGTGAAAGGGAGCTAAGGGAGGGGGTCAAGAGTGAGGGTCGGGAGTCGAGACTAACAATCGATACCTTCCAAGAAGTTGTTATATTTATATCTGGACGAGTGTCGGGGAGCAGCGGGGGCTCTGTGCTGGTCTCCTCACACAGGTACACGTTAGTTAACCTTTTATTCTTAATTAATACAATAAATTATACAACTGAATCTATCACCTCAAATCTCCACCACATCATTTATTTCACCTAAAAATTACTAACTCACCCTAAACTAACCTTGCCTAACCCAACGTAACGTAACATAACCTAACCCAACGATAACCTAACCCAACCCAACGTAACCTAACATAACCTAACCCAACGATAACCTAACCTAACCCAACGTAACCTAACATAACCTAACCCAACGATAACCTAACCTAACCCAACGTAACCTAACTTGACTTTAATCTTACCTAACCTAAGCTAACCTCATCCCCCCAATAGTGTGAGGGTTGTAAATGAAATGAACTAGGGTGAAGTGTTCGGATGATCCCCAAATGTTAGGGTGGTGTTGAGGGGGGTGGTGTTGAAGGGGGTGGTGTTGAGGGGGGTGGTGTTGAGGGGGGTGGTGTTGAGGGGGGTGGTGTTGAAGGGGGTGGTGTTGAAGGGGCGGCGTTTTGTCTATTTGATATTTTGATTCGTCTTAAAGTTTATTAAATATGAAATTGAACCAAATGTTTCTTAATATTGGATTCAATGAGAACTTAAGACTCGTTTTGAACTTTACCTAGAACTTTGTTTATCAATCTTGGGCACTTAAAAACTTCATCAGGAGTAGATTAAGAGGGAGTGAGAGGCGAGGTAAGGAAGTGTGAGAGGTGAGGTAAGGAAGTGTGAGAGGTGAGGCAAGGAAGTGTGAGAGGTGAGGCAAGGAAGTGTGAGAGGTGAGGCAAGGAAGTGTGAGAGGTGAGGTAAGGAAGTGTGAGAGGTGAGGCAAGGATGTGTGAGAGGTGAGGCAAGGAAGTGTGAGAGGTGAGGTAAGGAAGTGTGAGAGGTGAGGCAAGGAAGTGTGAGAGGTGAGGCAAGGAAGTGTGAGAGGTGAGGCAAGGAAGTGTGAGAGGTGAGGCAAGGATGTGTGAGAGGTGAGGTAAGGAAGTGTGAGAGGTGAGGTAAGGAAGTGTGAGAGGTGAGGTAAGGATGTGTGAGAGGTGAGGTAAGGATGTGTGAGAGGTGAGGCAAGGATGTGTGAGAGGTGAGGTAAGGAAGTGTGAGAGGTGAGGTAAGAACAAGGAAGGTGAGAGAGCCGAGTGCGGACCAGTGATATAAAGGCATTAAATCTTGTACCGAACGTCCGCCCCCTCACACCATATAATAGTAGCGAGCATTAACAGCACCGCGTCCCCCCCCCCCCCCTCTCGCTGCCCCGAGTATCTCCGTTTACTGATGCCTAACACCACCAAGTTACCTGCCCTTAGCTTACCAGGAACCTACAACAGCTATACAACAGTCTCTTAGCTAGCCAGGAACCTACAACAGCTATACAACAGTCTCTTAGCTTACCAGGAACCTACAACAGCTATACAACAGTTTCTTAGCTTACCAGGAACCTACAACAGCTATACAACAGTCTTTTAGCTAGCCAGGAACCTAATTAAGCTTGGGGTCCAGTTCTAATAGGACCCAGTTCTAATGGGCCCGTCTCCATGGGTACGTTCGGTTAAGTCACATAGGGAACCGGACGCCAACACAACAAATGGCCAAGTTCCATGAGACGGCCAGGCCAGGGTGGGAGGTGGCCGCCGGGGTTAGGTTAATTTTGTGTGGTTGTCAAGGCAGCGTCACCCGGGGCTGTATAAATGCAATCTCCCACTACCTGACTGACATCTGCATTAACACCTGCCACCTGCCGCCGCTGTTGTTGTTGCTGCCGTCAGTGTTTCCGCCGCCTCTGCCATCAATATTCCCGAGCCTGCCACCACCACTACTCTTACTGCCACCACAGCGAACTATCCCCGTCATTAACCGCAGTTGTTGTCAGTAGCTACTAATACAGTCATTAACCGCAGATGTTGGTGACAGGTGAAGAGCCGAGATGAAACACCTGACGGAGACGACAGGTGTTGAGCAGGTGTCCGGGTAAAAAGAAAAAATGTCTCAAGGAAAAAAGTCACATTTACAGAGAGAGAGAGAGAGAGAGAGAGAGAGAGAGAGAGAGAGAGAGAGAGAGAGAGAGATATGAAGGCCACAGCGGTGAATGTGTTGCCACAGCGGTGAATGTGTTAAGCCTGATGTGAAGTGTCCAAGGTCACCCTCTCCCCCCCCCCCCCCTCACACAGGTAATTACTGCACCAACCTGTACCTGAAAGGACCTGCCACCCACCAACACACACCTGTAAGCTATAAATCTCTACCACTACACACACCTGTCTCATCCAATCTTTGCTTCACAATTATAATAACAATAATAACCCCCCCCCTACACTATAGACACAAGGGGGACAGCGTATAGCCCAATCACCTCCTCCAGGGTATAGCCCAATCACCTCCTCCAGGGTATAGCCCAATCACCTCCTCCAGGGTATCGCTCAATCACCTCCTCCAGGGTATCGCTCAATCACCTCCTCCAGGGTATCGCTCAATCACCTCCTCCAGGGTATCGCTCAATCACCTCCTCCAGGGTATCGCTCAATCACCTCCTCCAGGGTATCGCTCAATCACCTCCTCCAGGGTATCGCTCAATCACCTCCTCCAGGGTATCGCTCAATCACCTCTTCCAGGGTATAGCCCAATCACCTCCTCCAGGGTATAGCCCAATCACCTCCTCCAGGGTATCGCTCAATCACCTCCTCCAGGGTATCGCTCAATCACCTCCTCCAGGGTATCGCTCAATCACCTCCTCCAGGGTATCGCTCAATCACCTCTTCCAGGGTATAGCCCAATCACCTCCTCCAGGGTATCGCTCAATCACCTCTTCCAGGGTATAGCCCAATCACCTCCTCCAGGGTATCGCTCAATCACCTCCTCCAGGGTATCGCTCAATCACCCAATAATAACAAGACTGGTGTGAAATTTTGGTTATTCATAAATGTCTCGTGTTATTCATATCTGCCGCAGCTGTTGTATGTATGTATGTATGTAACGGAGAGGGAACAGGTGGCAGCCGAGACTGTATTAAGAGAAGAGTCGAACCAGCATCCCCCCCCCCCCACAACCTAGTGATCTCCCAGTCATTCTACCTGGCCAACACTCTCCATCATAGCTTAGATCATTGGGTGTGTGTGTGTCATAATCTTATATACTGATAAGTAATTAATACATACATACATACATACATACAGGTTAACATCAAAGAAGGGAGACACAAACGTAAAACAATATTAACACAAACAAACAAACGAAGAAACATACATAATCAAAACAAACAAACAAACACACACAACACGAGTTACAAGTCAGCAGGTGTTGAGAGGAAGGTGTGTCGGCGTACACTTGTAATACCTGTCTGTCTGTCTGTCTGTCTGTCTCTCTGCTTCCAACAGGAGAATGATTGGGCCATCACCAGTCATTGTAATCATTATTATTATCAAAACAACATTGCTTGCGTATACGTGCAGATAAATAGCATCACACCAAGACGGCAACACTGACCACTTAAAATTCACCTTCACTAAATTGTGTTGAGAGTTTATCATCATCATCATCATTATACTCCAGCCAACAACCTCAAGTACCCATGTAATCCTGTCTCCATTATCACCAGAGTCGACCATTGTTCACACCATTATCATCACTATCACCATCATAGTAGTGAGAACAGCCCCCCCCCCTCCCTCCCATTACCAAACGAGAGGGGGACGGTCAGAAGGGTGAGGAAGGTACACAAGTGTTTCTCTATTTACAAGTTCAAGCGTCGGTCGTATAGTGGTCCAACTCTCACCATCACCACCATCATCACTATCACCATCACCAATATCACCATCACCAATATCACCACTCTCTATCATCACCATTAACACACTTAATGACTTCTGGCGCCCCTAATTAACACCTGTCATAGTTAAAAAAATTTGCTAGGGGTTGTAAGACTGGGAGAACACACACACACACACACACACACTAAAGAGTAAATTATTCAGAGGAGTGAGCAACAATGAGCCCAGCAGTCTGCCAGGTGTCACCGTTCACACCTGTTTATTGATCCACACACACGACAGGTAACAAACTGTTATTATTATCTATATCCTCCTCCACACACACACACACATACACATACACCTCACAATTGCCTCCCTCCTTGTCGCTCCAACTGCTGACTATTGATAAATACTGTGTGTGTGTCTGTGTGTGTGTGTGTGTGCCATATGACCTCAATAGTTCGAGAAAGAAGTTTAAAGGTCCATAAGTGGCCTCCATAACTGGTAGAGGGTCACACGCCCCGACGAGGCTCAAGACAAAGGTCACAGATCAGGGTCACAAATTTGGAGCCTTGGACCACCCAGTGTCTCGCCTGAGTTAAATTCACCTGTATTTATGAACACCAGGGAGCTGGAGACTGATATGTCCCCGTGTGAGTGTGTGTTTGTTTGTAAGAAGCTAACCTAACCAAATATATCATAGGCTAACCTAACCTAACCTAACCTCCTGGGGTGTCTATTGTTCAGGTGAGTCACATCAAAATACAATTAACTCTTCTCAACTGAACCTGCACATACATCACCAACTCTTCTCACCTGACTTAACCTGTACCAATTTTATTACGACTCTTAGTTGTTCCTCACAGACGCTAATGGTTGTAAAATTACGGCCACATCCTGATAACAGCCACAAAAACAACAAATATTAATTTTATCCACAAAAGTAACTCAAACAATCCCTCGACAGGTAACAACATGGCGGAACAAGGTAACAACATGACGGAACAAGGTAACAACATGACGGAACACGGTAACAAAATGGCGGAACAAGGTAACATGGCGGAACAAGGTAACAACACGGCGGAGGAACACCTTACCTTAAGCGTCTGGCTCGTGGTTGAGTCATGTCAGAGGGGGTGAAAGAAGTCTCCCTAGTGTGTCAATATTGTGGACCTGAGACGCCATTATTGCCCCCCCCCCCACAACACATAACGTCATTTTGTCTACAGCCTTAACACACGCACGTACACGATGGCAACACCTAATACACTACACTACACTACACACACTATACACTACACTCACCGCTGAAATCACTAGTGTGTGTTTGTTTATGGCAGCGGTTCATCGACTGGGAGACGCAACGCACACAACCTTATTTAATATATCTGATTAACACTCACGCTAACCTACCCTTGACCCAACCTAATCTAATCTTACATAACCTATTCTATCACTAAGCTAACCTAACCTGTTATCGCCGCTGGCTTTTATCGTTGGTGTCAACAACCATGTGCCTCCCCCACCCCACACGGCCTGTTACCACACCAGATGTAGGGGGGGGGGGGTGTACCACCGGGAGTGTCATCACCACTGGCGTGAGCGCTGAGAGGGTGTCATGGATCTCATGACACAGATCGCCCTCTCGAGTGATCCCCACCACGCGACCTGTTACCGCGACAGATGTGGCAGCTGGGGGGAGGGGGGGGGGGTGTTTGCCACCGGGAGTGTCATCACCACTGGCGTGAGTGCTGGCACCGCCGGGAGTCTTTTCATCGCTGGCGTCAGCACGTGTCAGTGCTGACGTTTTTGCTCCCTTACCCGAACAAAGATTAGGGGGTGGGCGGTGTTTACGGAGAAGAGGTCCTGACTCTGCTAATGTATGGTTTAATAGGCGGCGTGGCCACCTGAACACTGCCCCCTCAAGTGATGCTGTGAGGACCAACACTCTGCTACCAGTGGTGAACAACAAACCCCAATCCTGGCCGAGTTTTTTTGTACTGGAACAATTTACACAGAACTATCTTCCCTTGGAACACCACACTGGTTCGCACTTGTAAGTACAGCCAAAGTGATAACATACCCCTCAGTACTGAAATATTGTGGACTAATTATGCCCACTCGTTCCCGCCTTATCTGGAGCAATAAGACAACGCGGAATGAAGTGTAGCTAAGATTAACAGAGTTATGAACTTTGTATCATGTCATTACGCTCAATAATCAATTATAATTAAGATAAATTGTGAGACGAACTAATTATGTATCAGATAGATCACCAAGTAATACTAATGAACGCCTTGATGTCTGCAGGTTTTGACCACGCCAATAAATATTGAATGCGTCAAAAGGCGAGTTTCAATCATTCCCTTCGACTTGCCCGTCACCTGAACGTCCTTAACTAAGGCGTTTACATAACCTATTATATCACTAACCTATTCTAACATTACATGACCTAACCTAACCCTGACCTAACCTAACCCAATCTTTATGTTTACACCCCCCTGTACATCTTTCTGGAGCCAATTAGGACCGACGAGAGGGGGGGGGGGGAAGGTCATTACACCAAACCACCATTTAAGTTGTGGTACGGTATAGCGGTGTTGGGGTTATGGTGGAGTGATTACCTTTGGTTGTGTGCCGCTAACCTACCCTCCCCCCCTCTCTCTCTCCTGGGCGAGTGTGTGTGTCTGTCGCAAGAGGGGAAAGGGTCGGTCACACACACACACACACACACCTTTTATGACCCACCAATAAGTAGGTAATGAGGCCTGGGGGTGACACGCGAGGGTAGTAAGTCATATTAGTGTAAGGGGTAATTACTGAAGGGGAACGGCCTTGTTTAGATGACCGTGACAAGCTAGTCTCTCTCTCTCTCTCTCTCTCTCTCTCTCTCTCTCTCTCTCTCTCTCTCCTGTAACACTTCACAAATGCCCTAATTAAACCTTGGCGAGATATCTAACTCACTTTCACCTTCTCTACATAATGGAGAGAGAGAGAGAGAGAGAGGGAGAGAGAGAGAGATATCATTATATAAGAAACAGATAAGCATCAGGGGACAGCAGCGGTTGATAACACACAACAGCTGCTGCCGTGTGTTACTAGGACGGACACACACACACACACACACACATTTAATAAGAGGTGATACTCAAGGCTACAAAAACATATTTCTAGGTAATGAGGAGGTGAGGGTCATAAAGAACTAGGGGGAGGAGTGTTAACTATCCATCAAAAAATGGCCCTTATACCCGGGAGGCATAAGACCTATTATCAGATAGATGTTTCCAAGGTAGTTTCCGCCTCTTGTCTCAACCCACCAGCCCTTCACTGCCCAACATCTGCTAATGCCTCACCCCCACGAGCGAGACTCACCCCAACACACACCTCATCTCTCTCTCTCAGCCGCCACACCTTATCACCTTCCAACATCTTCCGCCTCCAGCTGTCATGTAAGTCCACTACTGGTCTAACCTATACCTCTATCACACACACACACCACTAACACACGCTATCTGTCACTCCTGCCTTATAACTGCTTGTAAGTAGTAGTAATAATAATAATAATAATAATAATAATAATAATAATAATAATAATAATAATAAACGGTTTATTGAAAAAGTTGAGCATCCCGTAGACTGATAAAATACATTGGCCATAAATGCCTTATTACGCTGGGGATATTAAACCTTAACCACGGTAACGGTGGCCACTACGGTGAGTCGTGGTTAATACCTTGGCCATGAACACCCACTAAACTATTATTGGGCTCCCATACGGTGTGATACAATATGACGGGTGAGGAATAATTTTTGCGGGTGTACACACGTGGTTTAAGTGTCGTAGTCCTGGTTAAAGTTGTATACTGTCACTTGTATAGTCTGAACATTTATCATAGCTAGCTTAAGTAGTCCCAGGTGTGTGTAATAATAATAATAATAATAATAATAATAATAATAATAATAATAATAATAATAATAATAATAAACGGTTTATTAATAGAGTTGCAGCCGGTGGCTGAAAATATACAGACTTACATTTGATTTAGACATAATGATATAATATGCATTGAATACATTTACAGGGCTGTACAGTACATAAATCAGGAGTTGTTTATTATTTTAACAATAGATGGGATGGTGCTGTTCTTATATCTATCGGTGCGGGCTCTTATGGGCTGAATTTTGTTGTAGTGGCGGAATGCAGGTGGGGGGCTGCAGGAGGTGGCGATGACGAGGGTGGTGCAGTAGTCCACTGCCAAACCTTCCAAGTGCTTGAATTGTGTGTGTGTGTGTGTGGGGGGGGGGGGGGGGTCACAACGTTTTACAGTAATAAACGAGGAAATGAAACAGCTGGTTCTATCAGTCATGTCACTCCTGGTGAACTAATGTACCTAACATCATTTATGAGAGAGAGAGAGAGAGATCGCGCACACACAGTTATGATCGTTGTGATAATGAGGTGACTGTCCACCAGTAAACTGCCTTAATAAGAATACTAAACAGAAACAAGTCAATTAAAAGGTCACCAGCTGTATGGATTAACACAATAAACGCCGGCTATCAACAACGGCTTCACAACCATTACCCCCCCACCACCAAACCAAAACAAAAAAGGGGGGGTGGGGGTGACGAGAGGGGGTTATTGAACACCAGTGAGATGTTATTAATATTATTACTACACATCAACACACAGGGTTTTATTCCATAGATATTGGTTCCAGTTATCGTACTTACAACTTCCGGACAGACAGATGGAGGGAGAGAGGGGAGAGGGGGGAGAGAGGGGAGAGGGGGAGAGAGGGGAGAAGGGGGGTGTCACTCACTATCAATGCAGTCAGCCACGTCGGTAAATTAACTTGTGGTAATATTTCATACTAGGCGCCATATGTGTGTGTGTGTGTGTGTGTGTGTGTGTGTCCTGTACAGTAATTGGTTGTCAAGGTACAGTACACCGGGCCGCTCTACCTCTAAATTTTGTGTTCGCTTTGTTCTCTGGAGTATTGGTGGTAGTGTTGGTAGTAGTGGTGACTGTGGTTGTGGTGGTGGTAGTAGTGGTGACTGTGGTTGTGGTGGTGGTAGTAGTGGTGACTGTGGTGGTGGTGGTAGTAGTGGTGTTGGTGTGGTAGTAGTGGTGTTGGTGTGGTAGTGGTGTTGGTGTGGTAGTAGTGGTGTTGGTGTGGTAGTAGTGGTGTTGGTGTGGTAGTAGTGGTGATTGTGGTAGTGATGGTCTGGTGGTGTTTGTGTAGATGAACATTCGCTATATCGAGGTTCCGTCAGATATAAAACCTCCACGTAACGAATTATATAAAAATAAAAATCCGTTATGATAAACTTAAGATAATGAACACATCTAGAGTATAGCCAAACATCCCTCGCCAGGCTCCTACAGTATAGCCAAACATCCCTCGCCAGGCTCCTGCAGTATAGCCAAACATCCCTCGCCAGGCTCCTGCAGTATAGCCAAACATCCCTCGCCAGGCTCCTGCAGTATAGCCAAACATCCCTCGCCAGGCTCCTACAGTATAGCCAAACATCCCTCGCCAGGCTCCTACAGTATAGCCAAACATCCCTCGCCAGGCTCCTGCAGTATAGCCAAACATCCCTCGCCAGGCTCCTGCAGTATAGCCAAACATCCCTCGCCAGGCTCCTGCAGTATAGCCAAACATCCCTCGCCAGGCTCCTACAGTATAGCCAAACATCCCTCGCCAGGCTCCTGCAGTATAGCCAAACATCCCTCGCCAGGCTCCTGCAGTATAGCCAAACATCCCTCGCCAGGCTCCTGCAGTATAGCCAAACACCCCTCGCCAGGCTCCTACAGTATAGCCAAACATCCCTCGCCAGGCTCCTGCAGTATAGCCAAACACCCCTCGCCAGGCTCCTACAGTATAGCCAAACATCCCTCGCCAGGCTCCTGCAGTATAGCCAAACACCCCTCGCCAGGCTCCTACAGTATAGCCAAACATCCCTCGCCAGGCTCCTACAGTATAGCCAAACATCCCTCGCCAGGCTCCTACAGTATAGCCAAACATCCCTCGCCAGGCTCCTACAGTATAGCCAAACATCCCTCGCCAGGCTCCTACAGTATAGCCAAACATCCCTCGCCAGGCTCCTACAGTATAGCCAAACATCCCTCGCCAGGCTCCTACAGTATAGCCAAACATCCCTCGCCAGGCTCCTACAGTATAGCCAAACATCCCTCGCCAGGCTCCTGCAGTATAGCCAAACATCCCTCGCCAGGCTCCTACAGTATAGCCAAACATCCCTCGCCAGGCTCCTACAGTATAGCCAAACATCCCTCGCCAGGCTCCTACAGTATAGCCAAACATCCCTCGCCAGGCTCCTACAGTATAGCCAAACATCCCTCGCCAGGCTCCTGCAGTATAGCCAAACATCCCTCGCCAGGCTCCTACAGTATAGCCAAACATCCCTCGCCAGGCTCCTACAGTATAGCCAAACATCCCTCGCCAGGCTCCTGCAGTATAGCCAAACATCCCTCGCCAGGCTCCTGCAATATAGCCAAACATCCCTCGCCAGGCTCCTACAGTATAGCCAAACTTCCCTCGCCAGGCTCCTACAGTATAGCCAAACTTCCCTCGCCAGGCTCCTACAGTATAGCCAAACTTCCCTCGCCAGGCTCCTACAGTATAGCCAAACTTCCCTCGCCAGGCTCCTACAATATAGCCAAACTTCCCTCGCCAGGCTCCTGCAGTATAGCCAAACTTCCCTCGCCAGGCTCCTGCAGTATAGCCAAACTTCCCTCGCCAGGCTCCTACAGTATAGCCAAACTTCCCTCGCCAGGCTCCTACAATATAGCCAAACTTCCCTCGCCAGGCTCCTGCAGTATAATTTAAAATCCTCCATCTTGTTGGGAAGCCTTTCATTACCAGTAATTTACAGCGTCAGTGTGAGATGGTAACAACCTTCATCAGGGCTGTAAGAACCGAAGTCTTATCGTGGTACAACAGGTTAACTGACCTTACAGTTATGTGTGGTTTACAATTAGCTACACAACCACAAGCGGTGTTTTACGAGGTCAAGTGTGCTTCTTCTAACTCTTTGTGTGTAGGTGTAGTGTTGGTGAGGGTGTAGTGTTGGTGAGGGTGTAGTGTTGATGAGGGTGTAGTGTTGGTGAGGGTGTAGTGTTGGTGAGGGTGTAGTGTTGGTGAGGGTGTAGTGTTGGTGAGGGTGTAGTGTTGGTGAGGGTGTAGTGTTGATGAGGGTGTAGTGTTGGTGAGGGTGTAGTGTTGGTGAGGGTGTAGTGTTGATGAGGGTGTAGTGTTGGTGAGGGTGTAGTGTTGATGAGGGTGTAGTGTTGGTGAGGGTGTAGTGTTGGTGAGGGTGTAGTGTTGGTGAGGGTGTAGTGTTGATGAGGGTGTAGTGTTGATGAGGGTGTAGTGTTGGTGAGGGTGTAGTGTTGATGAGGGTGTAGTGTTGGTGAGGGTGTAGTGTTGATGAGGGTGTAGTGTTGGTGAGGGTGTAGTGTTGGTGAGGGTGTAGTGTTGGTGAGGGTGTAGTGTTGGTGAGGGTGTAGTGTTGGTGAGGGAGGTGGGTGTAGTCTTTAATAAAACACACAGGTGGTGGTAGACGCCATGTTTGTTTACGCTGGACAACAACAGACGAAAGATGATGTCAAACCAACCAACACAAGCCTAACCCAACACCCCGCTCTCCACGTTGTGTAGCCGTAAGTAATAGCATGCCATGAAATTTTTATAATACGTAAGTACAATGACGACTAAAAATACTTGAAATATACAGATCTACATGCGGGGAATACAACCATCACACAGATAAGGAGGCCATTTACTTTCCTGTAATTACCGACAGGTGTAACTAGTGGAGGAGCTTTGCATTAACACTATATTTTTTTCCCATTAGCCAAGTATGATGTTCATATGTAGTGTGTTATTCTGAGTGAGACAGACATACAACACTGATGGTCCTACATGGTTACTTAGCAAGGGTGGATTCTATACCGTGTGTGTGTGTGTGTGTGTGTGTGTGTGGATTAGAGGGAAAAATACTTCAAAAACACACACACACGTGCGTCAACAACACCATAAGCACCGTAATTACACGAGCAGAGATGGCCAGACTTAATACGGGCGAGGTGTTAGTCCTCACCTTATGTGGCCACGCTGGGATAACAAGTTGCTTCACCGCCACCTTCTACCCCCTCCACAGACCATACATATACCTTCCCAAACATCACTGTCTTGGAGGGGGAGGGGGGTGTAGTGGAGGGGGTGTCAGGAAAGGGTATCGGGAAGGGGGGGGGGGGGTGTCAGCCAATACGGTGGAGCAGGTCTAACCGAGCCGGTTTGGTCAGGAGGGGTCTGTAGACCTAACGGGGTCACTAAAATAACCTGAGTCTATTATGATTGGGGCCTATTTCGGACAGGTTAGGAATGGGGCCCATTAGACCTGGGGGCCCCATTAGACCTGCAATCCTCACACACACACACACACACACACACACACACTAATCCGCCCAAACACCTACAATACAGTACAGGGGATCAACAATCATGCGCCCGGCAGAGATGTGCTCGGGATGGGACCAAACTCACCCACGCTGCCTCACATGATCGGGTTAAACAAGAAGCATAAGGTGTGTGTGAGCTGAGGGCAGGAGAGACAGGCGTTATGGCGGTAAAATGGTGACGTAACAGGAGGGGGGGGGGAGACTTTAGTGGTGGGTGATGAGGAGTGGGGTGTGTTGGAGGTGTGGAGAGTAGGGTGGGGGGGAGTGGAGATGATGAAAGTAATGGGTGGTGGAGGTGTTGTTGGGGGTGATACATGGTGGTAGGTGATGGAGGGTGGGGGTGATACATGGTGGTAGGTGATGGAGGGTGGGGGTGATACATGGTGGTAGGTGATGGAGGGTGGGGGTGATACATGGTGGTAGGTGATGGGTGGTGGAGGTGTTGTTGGGGGTGATACATGGTGGTAGGTGATGGAGGGTGGGGGTGATACATGGTGGTAGGTGATGGAGGGTGGGGGTGATACATGGTGGTAGGTGATGGAGGGTGGGGTGTTGTTGGGGGTGATACATGGTGGTAGGTGATGGGTGGTGGAGGTGTTGTTGGGGGTGATACATGGTGGTAGGTGATGGAGGGTGGGGGTGTTGTTGGGGGTGATACATGGTGGTAGGTGATGGGTGGTGGAGGTGTTGTTGGGGGTGATACATGGTGGTAGGTGATGGAGGGTGGGGGTGATACATGGTGGTAGGTGATGGAGGGTGGGGGTGATACATGGTGGTAGGTGATGGAGGGTGGGGGTGATACATGGTGGTAGGTGATGGGTGGTGGAGGTGTTGTTGGGGGTGATACATGGTGGTAGGTGATGGAGGGTGGGGGTGATACATGGTGGTAGGTGATGGAGGGTGGGGGTGATACATGGTGGTAGGTGATGGAGGGTGGGGTGTTGTTGGGGGTGATACATGGTGGTAGGTGATGGGTGGTGGAGGTGTTGTTGGGGGTGATACATGGTGGTAGGTGATGGAGGGTGGGGTGTTGTTGGGGGTGATACATGGTGGTAGGTGATGGGTGGTGGAGGTGTTGTTGGGGGTGATACATGGTGGTAGGTGATGGAGGGTGGGGGTGATACATGGTGGTAGGTGATGGAGGGTGGGGGTGATATAAGGAGTGTATATGTATCAAGGTCGAAGCCAACATATATTTACCAAGGCTGCCGGGGATAATGGTGGTGACTACACGCTTCTCTGACCATCCTCAACCACAACACACAGGAGCAACACTCACCTGAAACACAAAACAACACAATCATTAGCAACACTCACCTGAAGAGTATGTGTACCCCCCTCACCTTTCACAACCCCATGAGCATACTGCGGTGAAAATCAGGAAAAGTCTGGCGCATATATACAGTGGCAATGAGTCATGGAGGTGGGTGGGTAAGTGGCCGGATAGGTGGCGGTAATGTCTGTTCAAATACACAGTAGTGGCGTGTATGGTGTGCTCTGAGTTGACCCAGCACACATCCCTACACCCTCCAACACACCCCACCCTACACCCTCAACACTCAATAAATCAACAGTAAAAGGTCTTCCCCCCCCCAAGTGCTAGGTTAAACTAAAGACCTAAACATTCACACCCTTCCTAACCTAACCTAACCTAACCAAAACTGAGTTAAAAGTGGATAATTTAACATCGATTTTCCAGACTTATTAATAAAGTGAGACCCCAAGAAGCTTAGGATTTGTAAGGCGCTGAGGTGGACAGAGTTTCCTTGAGGGTAAACTTATATAAAGGCGCAGTAGAAGGTAAGAGATGTGGTGAAGCCCTGCGAGTGTTAAGAGGAAATAACTGAGTGTCGTCACCAGGGGGAGGAAGAGGGGGAAGGAGATGGAAGGGGAGGTCCTTCCCCCAACACACAACGTTAGTATTTGCAAGTTTAATATAATTCTCACAGGAACTTCATGATCTCTCCAAGCATGGCTGCCAGTCAGGGACAAAACACAGCCTCGTTGCTTCACTGGTTTTAATAACAAGTGTCAAAGTTATAGAGCAGAAGGTGGAGAGAAACATGTGTGTGTGATGGTAGTGTGGCCAGACACGAGATTGGTGTGATGTGTACGGCCGCAGGTAAGTCCCTCCCCCCCCCCCCTCCCCCCACCCACCACTCATAACACACCCTGCCTCCTCGTTCCATTAACTCAGAGACTGGAGAAGGTAATAACAATGCAAATGTAAGTTTGTTATAGCGAGAGGAACGGTGCTGGCGTGCCGACTATATTACGCAGTGCAGTGGAGAGGCAGAAATAAGTGTGTGTGTGTGTGTGTGTGAGCTGCGAGGCGTGACGGCGGAGTAACTTTTTGCAAGCACACGAGGAACGCGGGACATGGCTACCTATACTGGCAGCTGTGACCGCCACGCCACCACCTACACTACTACTACCACCACCACTTACACCACCTACACTACCACCACTTACACCACCTACACTACCACCACCTACACCACCACCACCTACACAACTACCACTACCTACACTACTACCACCACCACCTACACAACTACCACTACCTACACTACTACCACCACCACCTACACCACCACCACCTACACCTACCACCACCACCTACACCACCACCACTACCACCACCTACACTACTACCACCACCACCTACACCACCACCACCACCTACACCACCACCACTACCACCACCTACACTACCACCACCTACACCACCACCACCACCACCTACACAACTACCACTACCTACACTACTACCACCACCACCTACACAACTACCACTACCTACACTACTACCACCACCACCACCTACACCACCACCACCACCACCTACACTACCACCTCTTACACCACCACCAAGTGAATTAATTGTATCACCTGAATAATCTCCAGCCCAGCTTATCTTACCGTTATATTAACTGCCCTAATATAAGGGAACGAGGTTAGGTTATATAGTGGGTTAACTCCCTTCTTATACAACCAGTTATGGCAGATATTTAACATATCCGACCCTTTTGAGACCTACCCCCTTCCCCCCACCACTACTACCTCCACGACCACTACTACTACTACTACTACTA
Organism: Homarus gammarus; assembly: GCA_958450375.1. Taxonomy (NCBI): domain Eukaryota; kingdom Metazoa; phylum Arthropoda; class Malacostraca; order Decapoda; family Nephropidae; genus Homarus; species Homarus gammarus. Next base: position 2,793,062 of record CAUDMG010004131.1, on the reverse strand, counting down.
CTACCACACCACCACCACTTTTTTTTTTTTTAAATGTGGCCTCCAGCCTCCCCCAATAGCCACACCTTCGCCACCATTTATTTACCTCCACTACTACTACTATACTACTACAACTACTACCACACCATCACCACTACTACTACTACAACTACTACCACACCACCACCACCACTACTACTTCTACTACTATCACAACTACTACCACACCACCACCACTACTACTACCACCACTACTACTACTACTACCACTTAAACTCACTACCTCCAGCCATCACCACAAGCTACATTCCTGTACAACGCAGACACCACCGTAGGCCATATTACCAGTTTGGTCATTACAAGGCTGTCACCTCTGGGTACTCCACTTAAGTTAACCCGACAGGGAGCAAGAAAACCCGACGGGGACAAAGTTAACCCGACGGGGACAGAGTTAACCTGACGGGGACAGAGATAACCCGACGGAGATAGAGCTAACCCGACGGAGACAGAGTTAACCCGACGGAGACCCTACAGCAGTTCACTATACCATCACCACCCGCCAGATGGCATCCCAAGATACCGCAAACATCGTGCATATCACCTCACACATCTGCTGCTCTCAACACACACCCACCAGCTACTATGTGTGTGTGTGTGTCAGTTATGTCCCATGTATTTGCTACGTACTCAATATGTACTCGTTATGTCCTTGTTAAAATTATTCACCTACTGCCCTTGGTACGTGCCGGTACTGTACTCATTCCATGGTGTTCAAATACTTAAGTCCAGACACCTTCAATGAGGAAGCTTGTCTACTGAACTACTCTCTCTCTGGGGTCCATTACATCTGAAAGTCACAAGAACGGGCCCCATCTTAGTATATGTCAGGGGCCCATTAGACCTAACAGAGAGACTAGACCAGACCCCACCTTCAACAGACAGTTTTGGGACCTGTCAGGACTAAGGGGAGGTTAGGGGAGGGTTAAGGGGGGAGGGGTGGCGCATTTGACCTACAATGACAATCACCCAACCTAGACGCTGTCAGAAGCGAGTGTGTTGGAGCTAACCTAACCTAAGAAGAGGCTGAGATGAGGGGGTAGGGATGAGGGGGTAGGAGTGAGGAGGGTGGGGGTGAGGCCGGCGTAAAGTCACACTGTCATCTCGGGTTACAGAGGCGCCGTTACTGACAGCTCCAGTTGTAACCCCTGACTGTTACACTATACCAAGTTATCTGTTACTATACCACCGCTGACGAGAGAGAGAGAGAGAGAGAGAGAGAGTGTGTGTGTGATCGACAGGCCCCCGAGTGTGCGTGAGTGTTATCAGTACAGGTGGAAAGCTAACCTCCCACACCTGGCAACAGACCCCCCCCCCCCCCCTTACACACACACACACACGGGATAGGGCGTTGCACTTAGATCGTTGTGTGGTATTCTCATGGCATCGTAAACACGGAATACAATCCTGCCATCACCAGCCTGAACGATTTATGTACTATTGTAGTAGTCACACACACACACACACACACGGATGAAGGCGTAAGGGGTTCTGTTATGACCGTGTTAATGGCGTCGTGTCAAGGAGGGGAGGTGTAGTGGTGTGACGCCGTGGTTGTAGCATGACTGCGTTGTGGTGGCGCCAGAGGGGGGGGGGGGGCTGGAGCTAACATGGATGGGGGGATCGCATTGGGGGGCAGAGTGTGGTTCAGGAGGGGGGGGGGTCACAGGTAGTTAAGGAACGACTTTGGACTGCCCCTCACCACACGCTGCCACCAACACAACACAAAACACCTTTACATCAGTGGTGACAGGTGTAAATGGGGCCCTAATGTCACCTGGCCCTAATCTACCCTACCAATTAACACAGGTGCCCTTAATTCTAGTGCCACACGACCTAATAAGCCCCAATAGTTAAGGTAAATAGAGGAGATAATAACATAACTAATGTGTCGTATAACATTTTCTTCACTCAACTGATATATTATAACTTTCATACCTCATATTCTCATCACCCGAAGCCCCCCCCCCCCCCCACACACCTGACGTCATCTACACTAACCTCTCACTCATCATCACACATATGTACACTATCTCATACCCCGTGTGTGTGATGGGGTGGGGGGTGTCAGAAGCAGAGGTGGTGATAACAGTGGTGCAGGCAGCAGACAGACAGACACAAATCGACAAAACAATGACCGTAATTAAGTAGATTTCCGCCTGGACATTTCCGCCCTCTGAACACACAATAAATCATTGGCTGAACCTCCCAGGGGATTCTCTCACACACACACACACACACACACACACACACAAGGCTTTTGTTAAACCACCAATGTATGTAATAAGTCATTTATATCCAATATATATTTTCAGCCTTCGGGCTGCAAACTTTTTCAATAAACCGTTTATTATTATTATTATTATTATTACACTGCTGCACTTATCATCAATTACGTATTAAAACTTGACTTACACTCAACATACTGTACAGTACGTGTAGTAAACAGCAGCTATATCGTGTGCACCAAACTGTACACTGAGTCGAATATTAATCCGCAAAAGCACCTGTGTTTAATTACCTGTGTATCATGATATTAAGTAAACTGTCTACACTTCCACTGACAATTTGAGTTTACACGCACAGATGTACTACACTAATCCTTATAATTGTACTAAAACACCAGGTAGATTATGTACTAAAGTGCTTAGAGATCCGACAGCTGAGGGAGGTGAGGGTGGCAGACAAGGTGTGACGTGTGGTGGAAGTGGTCATCGGTGCAGTGAGAGACCCTACAGTTAGCAACAAGGTCGGCAGGAGCACGTGGGTGGGTCTCTCTCTCGTCATGTCACCCACAATCCTCTCACCTGCCTCCACGCCCACCCTTCTCACCTGTCCTCCACGCCCACCCCTCTCACCTGCCCTCCACGCCCACTGACCACATGTAGGTGACATTAACGTGTACTTCCTCCGTCACGCCACGCTCATCCTCATCCCTCACACACACACACTCGAGTTTGGTTAGCAATTATTAAAACTGTACTGTGTGTGTGTGTGTGTGTGTGTGTGTGTGTTTTAAAGGGAAGTAAGAGGAAGAGGATTGGGGTCAAGACACTGAACTTTGGGGTTGATAATAAAAGTTAGTCAGTACCTAATATGACCAACACGAGAGAATACATCATCAGGTAAACACATGGACTCGGGCAGGGAAACACACCTGTAAACACGACCTACCTGAGCATTAAGTCTTAACTGCTACCCGTTTAAACCACGTCAACTACTACCTGTGTAAACCACGTCAACTACTACCTGTGTAAACCACGTCAACTACTACCTGTGTAAACCACGTCATCTACTACCTGTGTAAACCACGTCAACTACTACCTGTGTAAACCACGTCATCTACTACCTGTGTAAACCACGTCAACTACTACCTGTGTAAACCACGTCAACTACTACCTGTGTAAACCACGTCATCTACTACCTGTGTAAACCACCTTAACTACTACCTGAGTAAACCACGTCATCTACTACCTGTGTAAACCACGTCAACTACTACCTGTGTAAACCAAGTCATCTATTACCTGTGTAAACCACGTCAACTACTACCTGTGTAAACCACGTCATCTACTACCTGTGTAAACCGGTTGAGGGATTGCTCGCTATAGTGTGGGTGTTGGTACAGCGGCCACAGAGACGAGGAGACCAGAGATAATGTAAGAGATAGCCATGACTGCCACACCCTCCCTACACCCCCTACACCCACACCCCCCTACACCCACACCCTCCCTACACCCACACCCCCCCTACACCCACAACTGGACCACATCCACACGCAGGTTACATGTCAAACGGAACCAGTCAGGCTAGTTTTGAGGCTTTTAGGTTTGGTGTAAATAATACACCGTCTTATTTGAGTTAAGACTCCAAGCTCGCAGGTAGGTGTGTGTGTGTGTGTGTTTATAACGAATAATAACAATTGAATGAGTTACGTTACGCCGGAATAAAATATTGCTGTTACTACGGGCGTTTACATGCAAGCACTGCGTGGAAAAGTAGTCACTGAGAATGTTACATTACCCCCACCCACACCTCCACCCGCCCCCACCCAACCCCCGGAACAGACCAGCAGTAATTTTGAGCTGGTCTCCCACAGCATATTTCCGGTATTAGTCACATGAGAAAAATATAATCCCCTTGTTAATCCAGCAAATGTTTCTGAACCAGGTGTTGAGTGTGTGTGTGTGACGACGGCGGCGGGTGTGTATGTGTGCTTGTGTGTATATGACACGTGTATGTGTGCGTGTATATGACGCATGTATGTTTGTTGTGGTGGTGACGGCAGCGGGTACAGGGGAAGTAACCCCCCCCCCCAACAAAAACCATGATAACGATGCAAATTAGACGGAAATTATGGTGTTGGACAGAGGTGAACCGTGAAGTATGACACCCCCCCCCCCCCTTCACCACCACGCAACCTCCTGTGATCTACTTACATCACACACACACACACACACACACCTCTAAATCATCTCCACACTATACTTAAGAAAATCCATAACACTTCAATATTCTCAAACAGTTGTAGTACAAACCTTTTACTGTCTGTGTGTGTGTGTGTGTGTGTGTATTGTCACTATCAACACCTCACCTCCCCTTCCTCCACATAATCAGGCTAAATACATAATTCCCAGGACAAATATACGAACTGCCATTGAGCGGGAACTATACTGTGGGAGCAAGGAGGGGTAAGGGGAGGGGGGTAAGGGGAGGGGGGTAAGGGGGGGGAGAGGAGGGTGAGGGGAGAGGAGGGTGAGGGGAGAGGGGGGTGAGGGGAGGGGCGAGAGGGGAGGGGCGAGAGGGGAGGGGGTGAGAAGAGGGGAGAAGGGGGGAGGTGGGGGAGGGGATATGCGGCGTGGGTTGAGGGTGTGGCTGTGAGAAAAGGTGTGGTTGAGGGTGGGTGGGGGGGGGGGGCTAGTTTGAGGAAGTAGTTGAGGTCACGTCCACACTCTCAACCACAATCATTCTGACCAATAACTACCATAATTACCACTCGACCTACCCCCCCCCCCCACCACAGAAGGAAAGAACACGTCTAATACTGGTCTGGAAATAATAACCACCATTATTTTTTCTACACAGTACAGCCATTATAAGTCAACGAAGGTCAACCCTTTCCCCAATCGATACATGTATTATACCTTGACCTTTAAGCACCTGACCACACCCTTTAACCCCTGACCACCCCCTTTAACCCCTAGACCACCCCCTTTAACCCCTAACCACCCCCTTTAAGCACCTGACCACACCCTTTAACCCCTGACCACCCCCTTTAACCCCCTAGGCCACACCCCTTTAAACCACTCGACTCCCTTCTCCATACGTTAAGGTAAGGTCATTAAAACACAGGTAATTAAATGAGTTAACAAGCACAGCAATACACAGGAGGGTAAGGTGAGTCAACTCACACACACACGAAGTGATCTGGTAAAACCCACGTTGACGAGGGCATGACACGCACCCACACCCAGTTCGTCCCTCATTCTCCCTCACTGCCCCCCATCTTAATCCTACTTGTTGAAGCTTAACCCCAACATGAAGTAATCTAATCCCACTGAGTGACAGTAACTCCTAACCTCACGTGCGTTATGAAACCTTAACCAGATCTCGTGAAGATTGTGATTGGGTGAGTTATGCTTGGGAGTAGTTAGGGTTTGGCTGGGTTAGGTTAAGTTAGGTTGCCACTGCGATATTTATGTTAATAATCGTCAGGTGAAATATAGACCAGAATATATTATAATATTCCACCGTTTCCTGGACCGTGTTTTAGGTAACAGGAAAAAGTAAAAAGCAATATCCGGGAGGTGCTTTGCTCTCTCTCTCTCTCTCTCTCCCCCTTATCCACAGCAACTCTCTTCTCCATCGTAAATCCCCCCCCCCCCTCTCTACACACACCCTAACTACTGTATCAACAACTATTTATTATACAAAGCTCTGTGTTCCCCAAGGTACAGTCCTGGAATATGGTAGTTAAGGTGAGGTGTCGTAAAGCCATTCACCTGCTGAGTATAACACGTTAGTCGAGTCTTCGTCCCGACTACCACTAACAGCATCTTGATCTACCCAGTGTTTGTCCGGCCGTATCTGGAAAGGCCCGCCACGCGTTTACAAACCTCACCTCTCACACCCGAAGAACCGTCACCCAACCGCGCTCTGGGGTGACGATTCTTCAGGTGATCTGGAGTATTTTTTAAATCCCGAGTCATTATTGAGGGGAATATTAAATTTGAACATGTTAGCTGGTAATAAGGTGAGGTAATATGAGTTAGGACTAAACCATCTAAGCTTGGTGGCCTGAAGCACGGTAGTGGTGTGTGTGCGTGGCTGGGTAGGCGACGAGGCGGGACTTGGGAAGGGTGGGGGTGGGTGGGGAGGATGCTTGGCGTGTTGTGTTGGTTGTCTTTGTCCGTAAAGGGTCACTCGTGGTGCTCACACACGCCTCACATATTTTATCATACCTGGTACTACGACCGGTCTACATGGTGTTTACAGAGCCCTTGATGTTTGTGTTTACAGAGCCCTTGATGTTATGTTTAGGTTAGGTCAGATTAGGTTAGATTGGATTAGATTAGATCATGTTAGGTTAGATCAGGTCAGGTTACGTTACAATAAAACAGAACCTCAGTACGTCAATGGCCTGTCGAGTCACCGGCAGCGCCTCAAAGGTGGCTGATTACAGCGGTGTTGACAGGTACAATAGTGCCAGGTGAGGTTCTACCTTGTGGGGTTAAACACGAGACCTTACGTGACGGCAGGATATGTAGTCAAGATAATTTGCATAAATTTTGGACAGAGGAGCGCGGTGATGGTGGCCTGAGGGGTGAAAATTGTCTAACCCCTTCATTAAATTGTTCATATATAATACATTAACTTCTCCTTGGTTTTTTTGTACCACACAAAGATTATAAACCCTAACTTATTTGTACCTGATAAGTTAATAACCTGTGTATTATTATTATTACACAAAACTAAACAAGTCCCAAACTATATAAACTTTACCTACATATAAATATTGAAACATTTTAACGTAACCTGACCAGTGGGAGCTGAGCGTTGGCCGGGCTGAGAAGAACCTGCCCGGGCTGTCTGGTTTACCTGAGTACTGTACTGTATATTATGGACCACGAGTTAAAGGCGGAGGTGGTGGGGGCATGTGTGGTGGTGGTGGTGGGGGCATGTGTGGTGGTGGTGGGGGCACGTGTGGTACTAAGGGGGGAAGGGAGGGAGGTAAAAGGGGGGAGAAGTACAGGTTGGGTCCGAGTCAGCCACTATGGTACGACTGGTACACACCGAGGAGGAGCACTCAGCCACCGCCGTCGCACCTCACAACACACCACCGCCGCACCTCACAACACACCACTGCTGCACCTCACCACCACCACCGTCGCACCTCACACCACACCACCGGCGCACCTCACCACCACCGCCGCTGCACCTCACACCACACCACCGGCGCACCTCACCACCACCGCCGCTGCACCTCACACCACACCACCGGCGCACCTCACCACCACCGCCGCTGCACCTCACCACCACACGTTAGGTCTAGTCTCCTCACAATCCAATGATATTCAACGTTATGGTGGTGAGAGGGTTGGGTTGGCTTTACTTCCACACATATCCCCAAATGACACTCCTCACGCACTCTAAACTCTCACACTACACCACACCCTCATGTATAACAACAGCCAGGGGCCACTCTTAAAACACAGGTAAATCGTATAATCACATCCAATTGGGTTATTTACAGAGTACTTTACCTTACTAAATCATGTACCCCCCCCCCCCCTGTAATTAAGACCAGGTGCGAATTTTGATGATCGTAAACAAAATCCAAAACCTAACCAAACACAACCTAACTTAACCTCACATGACCTAACCTACCCGAATCAAATCTAACCTTTAACTCAAAACACACACTGTACTATAATCCACCTGGGCTCAAACACAATACACCACACACACAGCACCATAAACTACTCACCTACACCATTTCCACTACAGAGAGAGAGAGAGAGAGAGAGAGAGAGAGAGAGAGAGAGAGAGAGAGAGAGAGAGAGAGAGCCATCACTCTTCTCCTGCTGGGGGTGTGGGTGTACAGTATAAGCGCTCCTGCGTCAGTTCCCGGAGGCGCTAAATCTTAATATGGTGAAAGGAGGTGAGGTGAAGACAGACATACACTTAAGATACACACTACAAGGGTTCAGACACACCCTAACACACACTACAAGGGTTCAGACACACCCTAACACACACTACAAGGGTTCAGACACACCCTAACACACACTACAAGGGTTCAGACACACCCTAACACACACTACAAGGGTTCAGACACACCCTAACACACACAACAAGGGTTCAGACACACCCTAACACACACTACAAGGGTTCAGACACACCCTAACACACACTACAAGGGTTCAGACACACCCTAACACACACAAGGGTTCAGACACACCCTAACACACACTACAAGGGTTCAGACACACCCTAACACACACAACAAGGGTTCAGACACACCCTAACACACACAACAAGGGTTCAGACACACCCTAACACACACAACAAGGGTTCAGACACACCCTAACACACACAACAAGGGTTCAGACACACCCTAACACACACAACAAGGGTTCAGACACACCCTAACACACACAACAAGGGTTCAGACACACCCTAACACATACAGTACTTATACACACTTTACAAGGGTTCACACGCACTCTAACAAAAAAATATATATCTCAACCCCGAAAAAATGTCAATAAACACACCCTCCAAACACGAACTTTACCCCTCCCCCTCCTCCTCCTTAAAGTGTGTTTAAAAAAAAAATCCCTTTAAAAACCAGTCCCACACTGCCGCCGCCTCCCCCCCCCCCCCCCCCAACAGCACGAGTCAATGAGAGACGACTGGACCAACACTGGGTACAAACACTAACATAGGATTTGGAGAGAGAGAGAGAGAGAGAGAGAGAGAGAGAGAGAGAGAGAGAGAGAGAGTATAGCCAGGGTGCGCGGGTGTTAATTTCCGTTCACTACCACACACACTACAGTAGCATTAAACCCTCGCCTGGTCTAACCCTCTGCGTAATTATACTAGCGATCTCCTTTGTCCACCAGTGTCACAGTCAGTCTCCCCTCCCCCCACTAGTGCCACTCCCCCCCCCCCCTCCAGTGTTCGTCTCTACACGTATCTCTGCCTCTTTGTGTCTGGTTAGCAAAGATTTTCATTTGTTCCAGTTTTCCTGTATCTGTGCGTGTACCAGAGCCTTTATTCCTGCGTCTATGTGTACCAGAGCCTTTGTTCCTCCGTCTATGTGTACCAGAGCCTTTGTTCCTGCGTCTATGTGTACCAGAGCCTTTGTTCCTGCGTCTATGTGTACCAGAGCCTTTGTTCCTGCGTCTATGTGTACCAGAGCCTTTGTTCCTGCGTCTATGTGTACCAGAGCCTTTGTTTCTGCGTCTATGTGTACCAGAGCCTTTGTTCCTGCGTCTATGTGTACCAGAGCCTTTGTTTCTGCGTCTATGTGTACCAGAGCCTTTGTTCCTGCGTCTATGTGTACCAGAGCCTTTGTTCCTGCGTCTATGTGTACCAGAGCCTTTGTTCCTGCGTCTATGTGTACCAGAGCCTTTGTTCCTCCGTCTATGTGTACCAGAGCCTTTGTTCCTGCGTCTATGTGTACCAGAGCCTTTGTTCCTGCGTCTATGTGTACCAGAGCCTTTGTTCCTGCGTCTATGTGTACCAGAGCCTTTGTTCCTCCGTCTATGTGTACCAGAGCCTTTGTTCCTGCGTCTATGTGTACCAGAGCCTTTGTTCCTGCGTCTATGTGTACCAGAGCCTTTGTTCCTGCGTCTATGTGTACCAGAGCCTTTGTTCCTCCGCCTATGTGTACCAGAGCCTTTGTTCCTGCGTCTATGTGTACCAGAGCCTTTGTTCCTCCGTCTATGTGTACCAGAGCCTTTGTTCCTGCGTCTATGTGTACCAGAGCCTTTGTTCCTCCGTCTGTGTTGATATCAGACAGTCTTTGTTCCTGCGTCTATACATACATGCATATACTTACACATATATACATACATACACGCAATTAGATTTACCCAACTGGAACTCATTATAACTGGTTATGTAAGTATTATTAGAGGTGCCACACACACACACATCATTATATTGTTTACACTAGGATGAGCCTTTCACATGTCGCACTTTACGGCTCCCGCGCGCAGAAATATAAAAAATAAACCTCCAGACACCTTTACTATACGTGGCAGTGGTGTTTGGTGTTTCACTGTTGTTGTGTAAATCTGTTTCTCCTTTGTTCCATGATGAAGTTAATTGGTTTTGTTCCCTGGTACGAGTAAATATCCCGACTATGTTCCGATACAAACTAAGGCACAAACCTCTGTTACGACCGTGTCGTATTTTTTTTTTTTTTTTTTTTTTTTATCATGCTTCCATGTTCCATATTATTCCTGTAATGATGTGTTATTTACTAATATATAATCTAGTCACCTTACCCTGTGCTGTTAAGGTTTTAACTGTTATTATTTGTTCAAGCCCATCTTATTTCTTCATTTAGTATTGTAACAAGCATTCTTTGTTTCTCTAACGACCATCTGCATCGTTAAACAACCCATGTTTCACCGGCGGGTCGCATTGGCGCCAGAGCCGACCCTATATATAGTAGTCCACCTGTAGACGGAGTTGAGTCCAGTCCCTCTTGTCATTCAGTTCACGTTCTTTTGAGTGACACCCGCCACCTGTAACTTATACTTTATTTTATTTCTGTGATTGTTCCAGTCGCCACCAATGTGGTATATCTATGTGAGTACCTATTTATGTCTCTTATGTGTCCATCAGTGCTTGCTTAGTTACATTTAAGTAATTCAGTGTTGTTTCACGTTAGTTAATTTCAGTGTTAGTTATTTTATGTTTATGCAGTGTTAACGTAATCCAGTGCTTTATTTTCATTCTATATATTTAAGCATTCTTTTGAGGTTTCGATGTTTAGTATCATTTGTGTCTTAAAAGTTTCGATGGTGAATCCATTTGTTGTGACAGCCTACGAGGCTCTTTATCGTGTTAATATTTAATTTAATTAAATTCTTAAAGGTTTACTTTATTTATTTTTATTCCCTTTTAATTTACTTCACTTTTTTTGTTAGGTTACGCCGAGAACCTGGATATTAAAGTAAATTAAGAGACGGCGTAACACTTCCAACAGGTGTTAGTGTCAAGCTCTCGTTCGCTACATCCAACAGGTGCGCTATACCAGTCCACACCCCCCCCCCCACTCGGCCCCTTCCACCATATAAATATCTAAGAGGAATAACACGTATGTACACCTCTGAGAATCCAATCACTCACTCGCTGTACATTCATTTACCTTCCATTACAGCTCTTCTTCCTCCTCCTCCACACACACACACACACACACACTTGAAGTTTACTGTCATACTGTCTTGCTCAACACAATAACGACCACCACCACACACTCACTGACGTCTCCAACACTAACACCACACCTGAACCCCAGCACCATCAGAGAAAACCACACACGCACACCACAACGCATCTCAAAAACCACACCCCCCCCCAACCACTCATTCAGAGGAAGACCCCCCACCACATAAACCAGTGGTGCGTAAATCTTCAAAACAAGACAAACGCACCTCAATGAGCTTTCAATATGACCCTTAAACCAGTTAGTTTAGTCGTTTATGGCCAGACAGACATCTCGGAGGAGCGGGGGACGGGGTCAAGTCGTATAAAATGCCCTCAAAGGCGTAAAATTTACCCAAGACGAGGCTAATCCCAACGTGGCTGTGGTCATAAATACGTCAGGTAAAAGAGTATTCCCTTGACGGCACACACACACACGAGTGGACCATACCAGAGGGCTAAAAATACCAAGTGAGAGGGAGTGAGCGGCTCATGTTGGTGGTGGTGTGAGAGCCAGGGCGGCCCCCCCCCCCCCCCCCACAACGACTGGCTCGCTGGTTCACGTTAATCCAGGCACAATATATTAACCTCTGATAATGAATCGCCTGAATAATTTCCACCCTAACCTAACCTTCACAATACAGTGACAAGGAGTGAGTGAGGTGTCGAGGTCAGGGTTAATTATTGTCAATCAACCTTGAGTCTCGTGTTTCCCATGACGACAGGAAAACTACCAAACAGTTTCCCCAGTTTCCCATCATCAAGTTCAATTCACGAGGTTCTAGTGTGGGAAAACGGCAGCCAAAAGTCGGTGATAAAAAGCAACACTGATTGAACACCTGTCATATACTGTCCTGACCAATGCCTTCTGCTCGACCGACTTTATCTATAGCTTCCGGTAACGTCTGTCTGTGTGAGGAAGGTAGATAAAAAACGCAGATCACTCCTACATACGGGATAACCAGGAAAGGCGCCAAGATGAAAAGGCAGCTGAGTGCAATAACAAGCTAAGGTGGCGCCCGAACCTCTCTCCTGACCTCCCGCCGTGCAATAACAAGCTAAGGTGGCGCCCGAACCTCTCTCCTGACCTCCCGCCGTGCAATGACAAGCTAAGGTGGCGCCCGAACCTCTCTCCTGACCTCCCGCCGTGCAATGACAAGCTACAGGTACGTAACACATCAGCACCACCAAGATAACAAGTGGATACCTCATGAGCCTTGATATGCGCGCGCGCACACACACTCGAGCACCCTGCTGAGATAAGCGACCACCGCCACACACACACACTCCTGGGGTTAAGTATGACCTATCGACACCCACCACCAGGTACACCACACCGTACCTACGACCCCGGTCACGGTGCAATAATGTAGGGCGAGGAGGGAGGTGTGGTGACCCTATCAGTGTAGGGAGGTGTGGTGACCCTATCAGTGTACCAAACAAACACAATAAATGAAGATTAATGGACCTGAAGTGTCTATACTGCAGCTGTTAAAGATAAGTATATATAGTAACCGTTAAGATACTACTATAAACCAAAGAGACGGCTGATAAACCCCACCACTAGTGTCCAGCAGTAAATATAATGGATCATTTACGCCCCATCAACCTTTCCACAAAAAAGGTAGAGGCGCCAACACAGGATTGTCACCACTAACACAACCCAGGTGAGGGCGCACAAAAAACACCCCATCGGCCGGGGTTTTCCCCAATAGGAGTCCTACATATTACGGGTGTTTAACGGAAGAAATACTTACCGTACACTAAGGATGACTTCTCACCAGGCATCCCTGTTCCTCCTCCAGGGGAAAATTTGGAGGCAACCAAGTCCTATGGACGGTGCTGTACTTATAACATCTACCACTACTCCGTAAGTCGGCCAGGGAGTGATAAAGCTTTGTGGTTGTAAGCGTAAAGATTTGTATGGGTGAGGAGGTTTAGCTGCTGGCTCCCCCACAAACTGCCGCTCTTAAAGAAATACATTTTCTAACGTCAACAAAAACCTTACCGTACACTTTTTCATCTCGTTTTTTTTTCGTGTACTTCCATAATATACAAAATGTGCCTGAAAACGGAATTTCAGCCAAATGTACCAGCAACGGGTGGTGGTGACGTTATTCAGCGTGTCACAAACTCCGGATAATGTTCATAACTGAAATCATGTCTCTCTCTCTCAGGGGTAGCAAGCGCGTCCCTTTCACACGGTGGACAGGGGAGAGGTTCAACCCCAATTGTGTTGTTACCTCTTGGCCTCCAGGTAACACGTCTTCCTGTCCACCACCACACGTCGCCTCACGCTATTGTTGTCACGCTCGCTCGCTGCCTTCACTATTTTGGTCATGTATTATAAAGCAAACCTTCCCTCGACACTCCTCCCCCTTCCTCTTTAACTGACTCCCCCTTCCTCTTTAACTGACTCCCCCTTCCTCTTTAACTGACTCCCCCTTCCTCTTTAACTGACTCCCCCCTCCTCTTTAACTGACACCCCTTCCTCTTTAACTGACACCCCCTCCTCTTTAACTGACACCCCCTCCTCTTTAACTGACACCCCCTCCTCTTTCACTGACACCCCCTCCTCTTTAACTGACACCCCCCTCCTCTTTCACTGACACCCCTTCCTCTTTCACTGACACCCCTTCCTCTTTAACTGACACCCCCTTCCTTCCCTCCCTCGATAGTGTCCACCCCCCTCCAGTAATCTCCTCAGGGGGACACCAACACACAAGGTCGATTCACAATTTTAAAAAAAACGAATCCGGGGCCAAAAAACATGTCATTTCCTTTAATTTGATTTTGTCTCGGTTACTGATATAACGTAACTCCCTCCAACCATACCCTCCTTCCTCACTATACTCACCATTACCATTCTCCACTATAATCACCATCACCACCCTCCTCCCTCACCATCTTTCCTCTCGTCGCCTCTTCCTCCCTTACACAAAACATAACTGCTATTCGCTCCTTCCCCAGAGTTGCATTGTGCCGCCCCCCACACACGCACACACACACTTTCTCAGCCCCGGACCCCAACGCCACCCCGTGAGAAACCCCAGGATTTTTTGTGTATGATTGAGTCCCTTTTCCCACTGAACTTGTCAAAATGGGCAATATCCGGTGAGGCCCCAGGCAACGTCGACGGGGGTGAATGACGCCTGGGGGAGGGAGTAACACCAGGGGAGTGAGTGACGCCAGAGGAGTGAGTGACGCAAGGACTCGCTCTTCCAGGTGCACGGGTAAATAGCTCCTGTACTAAATACCTGGCCACCGTCTCTGCTGCCATCACACTATTGTAATTACCAGCTAACTTGACCTTCCGCCTGTCGTACACCGTTTAGTCACCAGTACACAAACCCAACCCAACCTAACCAAACCCATCCTAACCAAATCCAACTTAATCTAACCCATCCCAACCTACTTATCGTGACGTGACCTGACCTAACCAAGACAGCGTACAGTACAAGTCTTTCAAGAGAGGAAGATACCAGTCGTGTCACGAATTACTACCTGACGTCACCAACTTAACACTCCTCTATGCCACCACCACCAATATACCCCAGTTAGGTTATAGCAAAACCTGGATAAAATAGATCTTGTTTAATCCAGAATACTGCCACATAAAGACGGGGTTGTATTAGAGACACACACACCCACCATCACTAAATACGGGATGGGCAGCAGCGTGACAATAGATGGCGCTCTCACTCAAGCTAAAAATATATGAACCTAAATAAAACAAACACTTCATCTGATATTTCTAAAGGTTAGGTTGGGTTAGGTAGGCGTGTGTGGTGAGCACTGACCACAAGACTATTCCCTACACCCTCATACACCACCATGCTGTTGCCATTATGTAAGTGTGGTTGTCTGAAACAAGAAACTTTTATCGACTATAAACCATAGTGGCCTTCCATTGACAGGCAACCAGGTAGCTACTGTGGTGGAGATAACGAAATAGTGGTGGAGGAAGTGAAGATAACGAAATAGTGGTGGTGGTAGTGGTAAAGGAAGTGAAGATAACGAAATAGTGGTGGAGGAGTCGGTGGTGGTGGTGGTGGATGTAGACAAAATCATCAGTATAATGATCCATCAATTACGTGTTTTTATGACCTCCGTTCCACCAGCAGCCACAGCCCACATTACCATTGCCTTTATTCCCTAATTTATCTGCGTTTCCTTAATTTACATCCTGTTGGGGAGCTGAGCACGGCACGAGGGTGTCCTGCACGCGTCCCCACACCCCAGTCAGTCAGCTCCCTTACTTACGCTAACACAGTTTACACCATGATAACATATTTTAGCTGCTGTTATATTAATCTACATCCTGTTAAATCAGGTTAGGTTATTATTCATGTTAATGTCAGCCGCCTCACGTACAGGCATCACCGGCTACTAATAGTGTCAGCCGTCTCACGTACAGGCATCACCGGCCACTAACAGTGTCAGCCGCCTCACGTACAGGCATCACCGGCTACTAATAGTGTCAGCCGTCTCACGTACAGGCATCACCGGCCACTAACAGTGTCAGCCGCCTCACGTACAGGAATCACCGGCCACTAACAGTGTCAGCCGCCTCACGTACAGGCATCACCGGCCACTAACAGTGTCAGCCGCCTCACGTACAGGCATCACCGGCCACTAACAGTGTCAGCTGCCTCACGTACAGGCATCACCGGCCACTAACAGTGTCAGCTGCCTCACGTACAGGCATCACCGGTCACTAACCGTGTCAGCCGCCTCACGTACAGGCATCACTGGACACAGGCGTGGCTTGTGACACTGATTACACCCAAGCAGGAAGTTGTTAAAAAGCTTCACTTTCCGGTGTAATACTGCCACCATACAGCCCTCACCTGAAGGACGTCATTGTGGACACCAAGTAACTGACCGTACCAACCAACTTGACTTAATCATTTTGCTTACATTTGTGTTAAGTTCATCATGTCTGCAGTCATTAAGAGTTTACACTGTAGCCGCCACCACCAAAATGGCAAGACACACCTGCTACACCACCACTATATAAACAAAACCCTATTAACACTCAGCTGTTAATACACTGTTGACTTATTTTACAATGTAACACAGCTAGAACTCATTTTATACAGGTATTAATGTTCAACACTTCCCAGAGGCCATTGTTAAAGGCTCTCACACATTGTCATTCATGTAAACATTGATAAGTTATTTAAGCTGAAATGTTCTTTGTGGTCAAAAACCGTTCCTGTATACAAAGAGGGTAATATATTTTGGGTTGAATCACCTTAACCTCACCTGCTTCAGATGGATGGATAGACTTTAAGTTTTCAGCTGCTGTATCCCCTCATATTACCAGTAATAAAACAGTTATGATGATACAGTAATTGCACTTCACCCGTCTATACTGTCGACAAATACTCCTACAATACCTGGGCACGATAAATGAGCAGAATGGAACTTGTCATCTCGGAATGGTTTCAGAGTCTTCGTTCATTTTTCAGATTGCATATTGTTCAAGAGGTGTTTAATGAGTGTACCAAGTTTTACTGCCCTTGTCAAAGCTTTTCCCGAGCCACAAACAGTATAACCAACACTACACACCCCAATATACTTTGATGGCACGGGAAATATTATTCTTGATACACTAACAATTTCTCTATAATCTTAACGTTGGAAGAGCTGTTACTTCCCAAGGATCTTTTCTCTCTACCCACTTGTCTATTGGCAAGGATCCGCGGGAGATCAATTGACACAGATGATTTGTACATGAAACAAAGATTCTGACAAGAAAGTTGACAAATAAGTTCTCATGTATCAAGTACTGTACTGTATATATAATTCTTTATAAAAAAAACCATTTGATATAATGAGCCATCAGGTTAAATCGTACTAACAAAGTTAAATATGAAACAACTTTGTCCTGTAATAATTTCCCAACCATGAAAACTATCACAAACTGCTCATTAAGTTTTTAATGTGACTTGCTCCAGGATACAGCTAGTTGTTGTACAGCACACACATACAGTACAGTACCTGATAACTAAGACACTGTGAAGGTACTGTGCTTACCTGGTATAGACGACTTGTCCATTATTTGCCACTCTCCTCCATCCAAAGGGTACAATGAGTGGCATAAAATTCTTGTCCACAGCAGCGTGAACGGTAGGGGCACCTGCAGGCAAACCGCTGCACGGAGAGTTGACAACTCCCACAGGAGCACCCGAGCATCCCATCATACTGGCGTGATTCATGTTGGCACCTGCCATCTTGGCTCCCACAGGCACCATGGTCATGTTGCCTTGCATCATCACTGCTTGTTGCTGATGATCAGGAATCATTGCTCCACTCATCATGTGCTGCTGGGGATGATGATTTTGTACCCCCATAACACCAGTACAGTGGCCACTATTTTGCCCTCCCATCACTAGGTTACCTTGACCCATCAGACCTTGTCCATGACCTGCGTGATATTGGCCACTCATCATATTTGCATTTCCACCCTGCTGTTGTGCAACATTCATAGGCTGCCCTTGCATCATATTCATGTTCTGACCTTGCATGGTGTTCATTCCAGGCTGTCCTGCCACCATGTTCATGCCCTGGCCTTGCATCATGTTGACATTGTGAGCACAATTGTTTTGGCCCTGCATGACTTGCCCATGCATTGCATTGGTCCCCTGCCCCTGAACCACCCCCCCGGCTTGCATCATGCATGGCCTTTGCACATTGTTTACACTCACTCCAGGTGCCTGTTGCATCACATTCATATTTTGGCCCTGCACATACTGGTATTGCTGTTGCATTATTTGTAACTGTCCCCCTTGCATTTGCACATGCTGCACTGTGTTCACTTGATGGAAGGCCTGCACAATGTTTTGATTGTTGTACACACCTGTTTGATTCATCCCGCTTGGATTACTCCCGCCAGGTGACTGACAGGCCATGTAGTTTGGGTAAGAATTGTAACTGTTTGGATTCATAGTTTGCATATGGTTGTTCATATACTGTGGATTGTTCATCACATTGACTTGGTACTGTTGACTATTACTGAACTGATTATTTGTTTGTTGTTGTTGTTGGTGATGCTGTTGTTGTTGAGTGTGTTCTGTCTGACTATCGGAGCTTAAACTACTACAACTGGACTCTGCAGTTTCCGATCTCACCGAGTCACAACGGGAACTAGTTCTTGGGCGAGCTACTACCATGTTATTGTTATTCATCATTGTGGTGTTGTTACAGCTGTTATTGGTCACTATCTGATTATTCATCATCTGTGGGTTATTCATCATAGCAGGGTTGTTACCCAGGTTTGCATTATTCACTTGCATCATGACACCATTTTGCACATAACCATTCATGGTGCCCATCACATTGACTTGGTTTTGTAGGTGTTGCTGTTGTTGTTGTTGCTGCTGGTGCTGTTGTGGTTGCGGCTGTTGTTGTTGATTTACTGCTCTTGTGTGCTGCTGCTGTTGAAGACTGTGCTGCTGTGATTGTTCTGAGGCATGCACAGTGACGGTGGTGACATAATTACCACCAGGAAGGTACTGCACTTGCTGTGGTGCCTGGCTTGATGAGAAACAGTTATTGGTTCCATCCAACCCATTCATTTTATTCATGAGGAACTGTTGTTGCTGCTGCTGCTGAAGGCTGTCAGTCATTGGCATGCTGTAGCCAGGTTGTTGCTGTTGATGGTGCAATGGGTTAGCAACCCTAAAGCCATTGACCATGTGGGGGTTGGTGGGTTTAACTGGATGAGGTGTGATCATGGGACGCTGTGGTCCCTGTGCCCCTCCCGGCCCAGCCTGGCCACCCCCCTCACCTGCCACATATACCACCACATTGTGCGGCGGCTGCAGCTTACCACCACCACCACTCTCTGCTGGTGTTGCTGGTGCCTGGGACATGCTGCACTCGCCCCATCTGCACCATCACGTGTCTGCAAACACAACAAAAAAATTCTTATTATCTACCAGAATATAACAACTTCTTTAATACATTATTGTACAACTGTACTGCACTTTCCAGTATAATTTAAAACTACTACTGCCAAGAATTAGGAAAATATAATTATTAAATTTATATGGTGTGCAGAGTACACAGTAGTCAAAATAATGAGATCACACGAGATACAATGTTTATTCAACGCTGTTATGAAATGACACAACTCAAGCATATTGAGATTGAAGAAGAATGTACAGTACTTAATGCTACTGCAGTAATAGTATTTGATTGCTCACTTAATAAAAATACTAAACCCTCAATAATTCAATATCAAGAATTCAATATTTTGGATTAATTCAATATTTTGGTCGATATATGAAGAAATGTAAACCAAAGCACAAATCAAGAGAACTACAAAAATTTAAGTAAAGAATCAACTAGGTTAATAAAAGTTATTTAAGTGTGCAGTAAAGTAAATGTACCTGTAAAATAATTAAGAAAATAATTAGTTGTAAAGAATGTATAACAGCCAGAGCCGTCCCTAGAGGGTGTGGGGCTTGGAGCAAGTCATCATTGTGGGGCCCCCTTTAGGCCCTTTCCTATATACTATACTATACTATACAGTACAGTACAGTACAGGTATTTCTCTTCAATTTTTTGCCGATCATTGTAACATCTTCAGTTGTTTTCCTGTATGGAATAAACATCATCTATAAACAGTACCCGATGCTGATGTTAAAACTCGTAAAAGAACAAAAAAATGAAATATGCGACTGTTAGAAAATGGCCGAGCTTATTCGTGCATACAAATTTTGCTACGTCGTCTTTAACACTTGGCCGAATATTGAATGATTCTTGAGATACAAACCAACCTAACCCCAAGGAAGAGAGAACATGAAGGGAGCAAATTTATCATTCATTACAAGAGATAACAAAATGAACATTGTCTGTATAATCAGCCACGGTATTAACAAAACACTAACAGCTCTCAAGTATCTTACACACTCGGTCACCATTAACGAGGACAAGAATGATAAATGATTGACATTAAATAAAAGGCATAGCTAAGAGGAGGAAAAAAATAGCTATTTAAAGAGATAATGTGAAGAAGGGAAGAAGATTGAACTCGAAAAAATATAACCAAAACAAAACTGGCCTTCAACAATGATATATGCAGTTGTATGATATATATGGACACAAAGTAGTACCTTCAGCTGTGTATTATTATATTACTCTTATATTACTCCATTAATTATGTATAGTAAAGTATTACAGAACATGTATTAATTCTATGTAATATTCCCATTTATTGTGCACCATATTATGTATATAAATTATCATATTTATACTTTATGTATTCAGCTTGTGAATGCTGGCATCTGTACATCCCAGCGCACAGTAATACATAGAGCAGAGGTTCTCAACTGGGGGGGAATTCCCCCTCCCCTCAGGTTTTTCAGGGGAGGAAAACTGATACTAATATGGAAAAAATAAAGGATTTTCAGTATTATATGCATATTATTTGGAATGCACTTTTTGAGGCAGGCAATCTTGGAAAGGAGGGGGGAATGACATTCTGACATATGGTGAAAGGGGTGCATGGGGCAAACAAGGTTGAGAACCACTGACATAGAGAGTGAAGACAGAGTCCTCGTGGTGTGGAAACGCGAGCTTCTGCGTCCTACTGTGTATATATATATCTCCCGTATGAGAATAGAACCTACTTTTAAGACAACAAGTGTTTGTGTTTACCCTCAGTAGTATAGAACATTTTGTGGGTATCCGTGACACACGTCAGAGCAGTATACTGATATTAAAACACTACAAACAGGTGAAATAAATGAACAATTAAGATATGAGACAGGAATAAATGAAGAGGAAGCAAATAGTAAAATATAGTGAAGTATAGATATATTGAACTGTACACGAAATTTTTTACTTGATAACTGACTGCTATCAACAATATATACTGTACAAAAATGAAAACATATTGCTGCACATGGAAGTACATTACTGGATGTCAACGGTACAATGCAGAGATAAAACACTAGGTTCAATTTATACTCGAGTGTCCAATAAAGTATTATTTTAGTTTCGGTCATCTGGGGAATCTTAGGAATTTAGGTTAGGTTAGATATAGTTCCTGGGTTCTGCGGCTAGGTTAGGTTAGATTGGTTAGGTTACATTATGTTAAGTTAGGTTTACATATCTAAATACAGAGATGACCGAAACTAAAATTTTACCTCCAATAACATCTAATGAAAGAAATTAAATAACTGAACTTCAGTAAAAAGACCAAAAGAAAATTAGATTAAATTATAGTAATTCTTGTTATTTGGAAGTGATAAAATTCAAGAGAATAAGGAAGTTTTATACAATTATGAACAAAAAATGATTTTTTTTAAAAGCTCAACACCTAGACACGATAGTATATGATTATTGTACTGTTGTAAAGGTAATACCTCCACCCATCACTGGAAAACATTACAATATGTTGTTAAAACAAGCAACAACTACTCTCTCTCTCTCTCCATTACCAGTGATGAGCGGCACAGAACCTATCCGAGATGATGATGTACAGCTGATGACATGAATAACAATATAAGATCAGGCAAAAATGATGGTTACATAACATCAAATACCAATACAGACTCAATTTGCAAATTTCATTGTTGACACCGAGTTCTGGTTCTTACAGTATAAGAGTGAACAAAGTTATTCTCAAAAGTTAAAAAACTTTGTTCATGTTGCAATTGTAGTTGTTATTACCAGCATTTCTACTGTTCATATTAAGGTGTTCCACTTACATTAACTTGCCATCAAATATTCAACAAATTTAGACGTGTCATGAACTAGATTCTTACCACACAAAAATAAGCCTTATTTGATGACATGTCAGTGTAATAGTCACGAAAATATTTAATTATAAAATATTGCAGAAAAACGAGAACGGTGGCAGTACTGTAATGACACGTCTGAGGAAGGTTATATTACACACACACTCCCCTCCTGAAATAAGGCTGACCTTAATTTCTTCATATATTGGTTTTTTTTTCCGATATGTTACACAGGAACTATAACAGTGTGTGTAGTGTTGGCACTATAGAGGCAGCGAGCGGGTAGAGGCTGGAGTGTACGAGATGAAGGTGTAGTAGTAAGAGAGTAATGATAAGTTACCTGGAGTGGTCAGCTGGTCTGAGTGTATCATGTGTGGTGGCGACGGCCGCAGATCCCCCCAACACCACTCTGACAGCTGCTGCTCACCCACAGTTAACGCTCCGGCAAGCACGATAACGTCAACTTCTTGGTCAACATAACACATCACAACGTAATGATGATCCCAACTCACTCATACTCGCCTTCAGGTAACCACATAATTAATATTTGCATATTTCAAACTTATGCACAAAAACACGACACTGGTATCACTTGGTATTTCTTATAAACGCATAACAACGCGTAATGAAGAATCCTTAGGTGATCATCATGACACAATAAACGCGCACCTTAACAGAAATATAGCTCGTCCACAACTGTGCTGGAGAAGATGGCAGCTGATTACCCATAATGCCATCTGCGCGCTCCGCCGCCACGGCGCAGCAGACGAATTTTTTTTAGCGCGCGCGCTGGATTCAAACTAACCCCAGCACTTTTTTTCCTCTAACGGAATTATTGTAAATATAATACTAATTATGCAGTTTTTAAGATCGAAATTTAATGTATAGATTTTCATAACCTTTTGGTATAATATCGAGCTTCGAGGAAGTTCTTTCACCAATTTTAAAATAGTTTCCTTAGTAAGAGTGTTTCATATTTCATCATGTTTTATAGTTAAGCTTTGAGTCAGTACAAATGAATGACTTACATTCTTATTATCCGGTAGCCTCATCTTATACTGATATATATACACAAGAAAGAATAAATTGACATTTTAAATTAAATTCATAATTATAGCAAACTATGTATGTCTATAAATATCATAAACATTACATGACTTATGGTACCCGGCTACTTAAGCTCTTCCATTATTTATATACAGTTTGTTCTTTTTTTTGTTTGTTCGTTTATTTTTCTCTTGAATGATGCTATACAATACAGTATTTATTAAATGCATATTTTTTTCTTGTCCGTTAAATGAAATTCCATTGACTGAGGCGTCGTTAAAAGAGGCATGATAGTACATTATTAAAAATAATCAATAATAGTTTCTTATTGGCAACAGACTACCCGTGGGGTCAGTGGTGTTCACAAGTATATCACATCAGATACATAGCAAAGTTGATCACAGTCCATTGTGAGGCAGTGAAAACTGGGTGCTTCAGACCAGTCAATCAACAATAAGATGGAATACAGCAGATTGTTGGTTGGCATACACTCAGTCCACATATTATATCTCCTGAGGTAAGCAATAGACTCTTGTTACATTTATGATTTTATCCAATTTTCTGATGTTTATATCACTAAATCAACATGTCAGCTTCCAAACACTCAGTACAGTGAGTCCTCGCTATACCTTGGGGCCACAATTAAAATCAAAATGATGAATGAAGGGGTCGACTACCCCCATTTCATCTAATACATGGAAGATATGTCCCAACAGTTGTATCTGTATATAATTGCACTCGGTGTTTTTACAATAACATCTTACAAAATGCAGTAGTATTAAAATAAAACCATTTTATCCATTAAAACATAAGTTAACAAAAACATCAGTCAGTCATTACTTTCCAGTTATTTTAATGAGTACAAACCATACTAATGCATCCACAGTACAAATTTATATTAACACTAAATATATACCTTTGGAGATACAAACTTGAGAGCGTTGGCAACTAAGCAGTCAGTTATTACCACACGTACACACTGGTTTAAATGGCTAAATTATTCCTCTCATACTCATTGTCATCTGTTACATCACTGTCCAGGACACACCAACAGGGCAAGTATATCTACAATACACTTCCCTTTTCTCTTATGTTTGGATCTTTGTTCAAGTTGGTAGAGACCGAAAGTTGACTCAGAAGATCTCCCCTAGACTACAGTACATACCAGGGATGGTTGTTGGGTCTATGAACATCCAACTCACTTTTTGTGACGTTTTTACAGTATTCTTTATTCTTGAGTCTTTTGAATTTGTAATGTTTCGGGCACTAGTGAATTCTTCAGTTTTCAGAAACAAAGGACCTGGTATTATTATTACTATTATTGGCAAATTTGCATAAGTGGGCTCCAACTCAATTTCTTAATTAAAAACACGTTTTTTTGCATAGTTCAGACTATTCTAAAACACCTTTCGTCTTTGGCATTTCTGTCGGAAATTTATATTTTTCGATTATTTTAATAGATAAAATTTCCAACAATATTACAGTGATATCTCTGCTAGCCGGAACAATTGGTGCTGGGCACTTCCGGGAATGAGAGATTTCCGTGTAACGAGACGACTCTCTCAAAACCGGAAAAATATCCCCCATCCGCAGAATTTTCCAGGTACAGTATCGGGATTTTTTTATGAATTTTCCGGAAATGTGCTCCTCAGAAAATCATTCCCAAAGTTGGAATTTTCCGGAAAATTCCAACTTTGGGATTGATTTTCCAAGAAAATTTTTATTCCGGCTATAGGAGAGTTCCGGGTTCGGGGGATTCCGGCTAAGGGAGATATTACTATACTTGTTTAAAGTGGGCAGGACTTTGAAGTGGAGGGAGAATGTGGAGTAAAATACTCAAAATAACACCAAACAAACCCTTGAAAACTGAACCAAATTTTTCCTAACCTTTAAAAATACTAAAATTATAAAATATTTACCTTATTCATGTGTAATAGGTGATGGTGTTGTTTTTGGTGTTCAGATGAGGAGAGATTCACAAACTCTAAAGTGATTCTTAAAATTTTTACATATTGTCAGGTCAGGTCAGGTTAAATTAAGCCATGGCCTACTAGAGCCCGTTAGAACAGCAAACAGCCATCAGCAGAGGTGGGAAATATGACTGCGAACATCTTCATTTTTTCCGCCTCTGCTGATGGCCGTGTAATATTTCAATGTGATTTTGATCTTTTAAAATGTTAGTTTTTACATAATGTAATATTACTTATACGTAATTTGTCTTTGTGTGACTTATTGTTGGTAAAAATAAATATACCGTATATTAAATGCGTCCTCCAAAAGTGTGTAATTTGCTACCAGAATTTAACATTTAACTCATGTTTAAGATTTCTGATTAACTTCCTACGTGCTCATGTTTGAAATAATGAATGAATGTATGTATCTTTATATAATTTAGCTAAATATCTTTCTCCTCAGAAACGGTCATCCCAACGATTATGAATAAACTCATTTAGAAATACATCATTACTTCAGGACAAAATCGGACAGATTTCCAACTGCCAATCAGCTGTAACTCTTGAGGAGGGGGCGGGACATCTCTTCTCAGCTGGGGAAAAATGCACTAGAGTAATTGAAGACTATAGTACAGGACGAGAGTCATTGGTATCACAAGAGCTGGCAACTCTATGTACAGCGTTCAGCTTAACACTTTATCAAATACTTCAGTACAGTACAGGTATCCCCCTAGATACTAACAGTATATCCAATAAATGAACAAACATAACCCCGTTATATGGTTAGTATAAACCATTGATGCATTAACACTACTGCAGAATGTTGGTTGTGTTCAATGTATTTATTATTTGCTATTATCTTTACAAGAATTATATTGGTAAAAAACCCACCAGTTGACTGGCCTTTTCCCTACCAGAACATAATACAAGAGTTCAATCATTCAGTTTAAGTTTTTTAAGTTAGATCCTTAAGTACAGTACAGTAGTATGTTAGAGGAAACCTGTACATATAAATTAAAGTACAGTATATAGTGCTGAAGGTGATGAAGGCAAAGTTGGTCACAAGGTTCAGTAGCCACACTGCCCATAATGGACCATCATCATCATGGTCATGCTAAGTTGTAGTGGAGGGTTCATTAATTTTCAGAATTTCATATAAAATATTTATGTAAATTTATTTGATGTGTACAGTCACTCCAAAAGGTAACTTTACAATTTTGTGTGAGACAATATGACACAACCAAAGAAGGATTTTGACAACTCTACCGAGACAACAGGAGTCGCAGTGTTCATTTTGAATTTGATCTGTAAAGATACCTTCTGGAGTGCCTGTACATAATGTGGGGTGCATAATGGAAGAGTAATGTACATGCCTAGACAACAGGCAAGGTTCAAGTCTGTTTACATTACTTTAAGTATACAGTATTTCCATAACCCACTATGAAGGCTTTTTACCTCTCAAATGATGTATCCACCTTCCAAAATGTATCTAGTTTTACAAATGCAACTGTTGAAACAAACATTTTGTTTTTCCACAACTGACCAGTGTCACTTTCACTGATCACCTCAAATATTTGTTAATGTTCTCAATGCTGTGCTGTACTGTACCACACACTTGTAAACACTAGATGTTATATCTTGTGCAAGTGTTATGTAAGGTTTTGACTCATATTCTGTAAAGGGTTCTAAATACAGTACAGTACAGAACAGCAATACAAACAAATCTCTCCAATTGACTGTTTATACATTAAAAGAGAGTTAAAGGCTGGTAAGATATACTGTAGAGTAATGTGCTATATTTATAAGCATACTTCTGCATTACTTGTAAATGATTACATACATGATTGTCTGTTCACAGGTGATAGGTTTGTACATATCTTACAGTAAGGGCCTTGGTACACAAAATATGGCTTTGCCAAAGTCATAAGTCTTTTCTGTTTACATATGTGAACCCCTATGTTGATAATTAAAATAAATTTAACAATGAAGTTTTATTTAAAAATCACATGACAAAATTTTTAGGCCTGGGACTCCTGATCCGGGGAACAGGGACACAGTCCCTTTTCTTAATAAGGCTCAGCCTTAAAGTGTCCTTCCGAGGTTCATATTGACTGGGCCACTAAAACAGTTCATCTCACCCTGAACCAGTGAAAGCCACCAAAGGATTCTTTCACACAAGTGTTTTTTGTCTCACCACTTAGAAATCAATGGCACTAAATGAATTTCTAAGATGGGCGATCAAAAAACGCTCATGTGAAAGAAGCCTTGCGTGCCCTTCACAGGGTGAGATGAGCTGTTTTCAGTGCCCCAGCCACTATGAACTTCGTAAGGACACCTTAGACTGAGCCTATGATGAGAAAAAAAAATGAGTCCCTGGCCCATGCCAGGTTCGAGGGATATGGGTCTCCCTCAAGAGGATCCTGACTCCTGGAACCACTAGACAAACAAGCATGCTGGTTCAAAAGTCATTCACTTCTTGGAAGAAGCCTCCTGACCCCAGCTCTCCTTGTCCCAGGATTCAGCACATCCTTGAGGACCTCCGAGACCCTTAAAAAAAAAAAGGATCCTCAACACACACAGAAATGTCCGAGTCATAAGCCCAGAAACACAATGCTCCGAGAGCAAGGTAATTTCCAGAACAGACTTCTGATCCCCATCCTAAAGGGGTCGGGGAAAGTGGGTCAGATGCAGTTGATTCCAGTTGATAGGTGACTCTCTTTATGGTTGGGTTCTGATGAAATGAAACCTGAACCTAGGATGTGGAAGAAATAATAAAAATAATCCAGTGCAGATTAAGTGGCACAAATCCTTCCTTCGCTTGTATAAAACTTCAGTCTATCCTAAGGTGTTTCCTCACTCTTCTTCTGCTACAGTACAGTAAAGTCTTATGTTCTAGTCAAGTTTCTCCCATGTATACATTACTTGAGTATAGTTTTAATTCATATCACCAGCCTTACTTCCCTCCCTCACTGTAATACTCTTCAATTATATCTCCAGCAGACTTCCCTCTCAATTAACTTTAGTCCAGTCTTCCCTCACTCTGACCATAACATAGCATACAGCTCATAGGTGGGAAAAGTTGATAATCTCCCAGTAATTTACACAGATGCAAAGAAAAATATCTAAATCAATTCTATCAGGCATTTGTATATTTACAGCAGCATATATATATATAGTGAAAGGTTCTGCTCTTCCTGTAGCTACATAAAAAAAGGATCTTGGGGTAGGTAGGCAAGCCCAGGATAAAGGAGCTTACTGGTAAGGTTAACCTACCATAAGCATGTACTGTACCAGGTACTATCTTTCACTGTAAAAGACCCATGGAAATGCATAAATTGTAACCCCTCAAAAATATTATGCATGTATAGTTTGACCCCAACTTTTTACATAAAAATTTGATCATTAAAACTTGAACTATACTTTAAGATACAGTAAACGGTAATTTCATTAAGTTACTTTGTGATTTTCTCTCTTACATAATTATTGAAGAAATATCTTCACTTTATTAAAGTTAACACCACAGTGTTAACTCTCACTGTTATACACCACACCTTAAAGTCTTAGATATTTGTCAGCTTACACAACTTCAGAAAGGTTAAAAAGTCTTTTCAAAAGACACAGCAACACCAAAACTCAACACAGCTAAATAACCTGTCAAGTAATGGGGCAGGCACAACCACTCAGCACTTACCTCTACTACAGAAAACTAACTCAGACACATTCAGTACTATAAGGTAGACCAACGTGTACCTTCTTTCACAGAGGTCCTGGTTTGGTGTGATGGTAGATTCATTGGTGTACAAATCACAAGTGGTGTAGTACATTACTTGGTGCTGCAGGACCTGAGGAGGTTGATAGAGACACACAGATTAGCCTCAACTTATTTCACTTGATGATTAAGCACCTTAATACTACTTAGTGGGTTAAGTTATGTTAGGTGAGGCTAGGGTGGTTAATCTTAAGGTGAAATATGCTAGATTGTGATCTTCAGATGATCCAAAATTAATTTACACTGATGTGGTTCTTTACGTGATTCACTTGATGTTTCTGAAGGAAGATAAATCGATGATTATAATCTGTTTAACTTCACAATTAGAGATGAATTTCACATTTTCTTAACCAACACTTTGTGGGATAACAGAGGAAGACCCATCAGATATCGATTACTGGTTGATAAGTACTGTACTGTCTATAAATGATAATACACAGAGATTGGAAAGTGACAACCAATTCACCATTAATTATCTCATCATATATGTACATCAATGTATTGTGGTACTCAGCACTTGTTGCCTGTTTGAACATCATGTGTACAGTACAGTGGTACAAAACAAAGTGCCCTTCTAGTTCTCCTCGTCAGTAATACTAATATGTGTAATTATATTAATCCTTTCAATCTGATTCATAAACCTTATAATTTTATGCTAGCCAATGTCAGACGATTTTATTCAGCTGAGGGAAACTTCCATCACAGCAGCCAAAGGGTTACTAACATAAATACAAGCACTGTACCAACAATCTGACTCACTAATAATTAGATTATCTTTGAAATTGTCATTGAAATGATGATGTATTTATTAATGTTTAAATATAGGTGTTAACTTTTAGAACAGTACGATGGTTCTATATACGATTGATCAGTTTTACGATGTTAAAAAATAATCACCATTAACTGCTATGCAATGGTTAAGATCAGTTTACGATGGTCACTACCCAAATGCTTTTCCTGCATTGTCACTACTATGAAAGCGATGTGGAATAACTCGCAATCAGTGCCGGGTTAAGACTTTCGTAGGCCTTAGGCACCTCCAAGATATGGGGCCCCATTTGACAGCATATTCACTAATAAAACAAGCTAGTACCTAATTATAAGATGTGATGTCGAAAGAATAAGATTCAGTGATGTTTGCCATGAATTGAGTAAAAGAAAATGGGTTAGATCAGCTGTTCTTGTACAGTACAGAAATAGTTTTGTTTACAAGAAGCACAGCTAGCTGGTGGACACTAATAGGATTAAGTAATAAATAAATGGAAAAAAAGTACCTCAGTATCAATTTAATAATAACCTGTGGAAAAAGGGGAAGAAAAGTTCTAGTTTTATTTTTCGTAGGTCCCCAATATCTCGTAGGCCCTCGGCACTGTGCCTACTGTGCCTAATGGATAATCCGGGCCTGCTCGCAATATTCCAAGACCTGATGATGCAATTTTGTGATGGCATAACTCTTACAACACATACGTGGGACACTGTGCCCATCCCCGGTGACAGCCAAGCTGAGCAGTGAGCTCCATCATGTCGTCCAGAGGATAGTTTGCATATGGAAGAAGCTATTCTTTGTACACAAAATAATATACAGTACAGTACAGTACTGTACTGTACTGTACTGTACCAGTAAATGTGAAAAAAAAACTGTGTTGCCATTTGGCACTCTTGTTACTACACACAAGACGGTGAGCCAAGGTCCTCCAAGCCGCTCCCTCCTCCCCTTCCCCTCTATAATTGTTAAGTTTTGCACACCCACAAAATTTTTGTTCTTTATGTTTTTGACATTATAATTATTATAATTTTTTTTTTTTAGGGGGTGGGGGGGAGGGGGGACACATAATGTATTAAAGATAGTGTGTGCATATCTTCCTGTTGAAACAAGTCTAGTACTGTACATGTATGCATTTTAAATACTGTATAGTACTTGATATGTTTAAAATTAGCAAGAACAATTTGGCTAAATATTGATAACAAGAAGTTAAGATGAAGCTGGTCAGACGGTCCAGTCTTATTAGATCCCAATCCAACCTACCCAATACAGGAACATCTCGAGGCCAGGAGAAATTTACAAGGTTAAAAAGCATCAAGACAATGCTTTTGCAGACATGCACATGAAAGGAGTGAGGTACAGAATAGACAAGCAAGTACAAGTACCGGTACTATAGTCCCCAGAGGCACCAACTAGGGAACCGGTTTACTTAGGATGAAAAGGTTCTCAGTTTAACACCAGCCACATGTACAAGGCATCATCACGCCGGCCCATCTCCAATGGTTTTCTGCCTCAGCTCAGTCTGCCTCTGACTCTCCTCTGATTTTGCAGCTGACTAAGTGTGTATAGTGTAATTGTAAACAGAGAAACATGTTACAATCTGAGTAAGATGACCATCATATATTATAAAGGCCACTAAATGAAGTAATATATAAACATCAGTGTGGTGCCCCGGGCATTACATGGAGCGGTGCCATTTGGCAGGAAACTCATTGTCAGATTTATGCCTGTACAGTATTATAAAGAAATATGTATCTATTGCAATGATTATATGTAACCATGCATGAATAAAGGCATCCACATCAGTGGTTTGTGTAGATATACATTACATGTGTACAGGTTTGGGTGTTGCAAGTAATTATCAGCCTTTGTGTGAGGTAGTGTACCGCACATGTGGGAACTTATGTAATTATAGAATGTATACATAGTACAGTACAGTACAGTACAGTACAGTACAGTACAGTACAGGGACGGTGAAAAATAAATTACAAATGAGAGTGAGTGAAGATGACAGAATTAGAGAACACCACAAGTAAAGAACTACTGTACACTGAACATGAGGAACAACTCAATCATTCAACGAGCTGTTGACATTTGGACCCTCTACCAGATGGTCCAAACAGGAGCATAGAGACACACAAACAGTAAGATATAAAAAAGAAGAGACAGAAACACAAATGACTGAGTGACAACAACTTGTCTTAAGAGTTTGACAGGCACAAAGATTTCCCCCATAGGTTATGAGAGCTGCCCCTTTAGTTTACCTTGGCATAGGTGGTGATGGTGCAGTGTTGGTGGTGGCACCTCTTGTTCCAGGCTCCACCTGGTCATTTTCAGCTGTTATGGTGCAGTTTAATTTTTCAAAGTTTTGTTGTAACATCTCCTGTAACAAACAAAAATTATATTTACTAAGAGTAACTAGGAGAAGATACGTTAAGTTGGGTCAGGTTAGCATTAGGGTGTTCAATATAGTAATCCAGAAGGAATAAGCTGGGCCTAATCTTCATGTTATCCATTCTTTCATCTGAGGTTCTAACTATGGCCAGTAATGAACGTCAATGACTTCACAAGTTGAGCAAAATTTAGCCAAGTGCCATAAACAGAGGGCAATGTTTGGGCATTCAATTTACATATTGAAGTAAAATAGAGGTTAGCTTACTTCAAAGTTACGGCTATTTTGTTGGAGGTGAAGATACCATTTTGCCAAATTGTAAAATAGATATTAGGCCTCAGTCATGATTAGCTTTAGCTGGGGATGTTGTTCAGATGCCGCAGCTACTCAACTGTTGCTCTGGTCCTAACCAGGGAGTATTTTTACCCAACAACTCCTTTAGCCGCCATACAGTTATAGTCATCGTTTATTTCCCATAAAATTTATATAAAATGAGTTACTGGTATTATAATAAACATACATACTGCACCAGTTAATTTCAAATCACTTTATATTGTGATAATTATCCTGGTGTTCAATGGTCGGGTGTTCTTCTCCTGTCACGAAACAACAACAATACAACGACAGTGTTGCCAACTAAAAACCAACGTTCCCGCTACACTAGTTCCCAAAACCGCTAGATAAATGTATTCGAAAGAGAGAACCCCAAGTAACCTTATATACATAACCCAAATGGAAATTTAATAATGAATAAAATTATTCATATAAAGACACTATTGAAATAAGTTACATACACATATCATTACAGACTGTTAATCAACCAACTATAAATTATTTTCTGCTTCACTTCGTCATAGTATATTACTGTTATTCCAAAAAACTTAACACTAATATGTCTTGACTCATCTATCAGTAAACTGTACGGTTTGTCTCCAATAGCACTGGTTATGTCAGACACGAAATGTGGGTATATGATGTTTTTAATTATATTTTGATCTTGGAATTTGTGTCAGAGATGTAATCTTACTATCAGTGAAACAGTTTTCTCAACGCTAGTCTCTAGGTCATACAGTCACTCCCATCGTTACTTCTGTGAATATTGAGACTTGGGCATTTTGCTGTTAGGCAATAAATTTTCAAATTAATGTCAATCATTCACTAATAACTTATTGTAAATCCGACTTCCAACAAGGCAGCAAGCTGACTGTGAAGAGCTGCAGAAGGACCTCTGTGGGCTCCAGGGATGGTCGAAGGAATGGCTGCTAAGATTCAATGTCACAAAGTGTAAGATGATGCACCTGGGGCGTACCGACGGTAAGGAGGCGTATCATATGTCCCAACGGGATGAAGAAACTGCGCTAGTTGAGACTGAATGTGAGAAGGACCTAGGTGTGTATGTTGACAATGAGCTGAAGTTCTCGGGCCATTGCGAGAAGAAGGTAAATCAGGCAAATAAATTATTGGGTCTTATAAGAAGGTCGTTCAGATATCTAGACGGTCCGTCCCTCGTAACGATCTTCAAGAGTGAAGTGCTTCCCCATCTGGAGTACTGTCACCCCGTCTGGTCCCCGAGATATGCTAGGGACTGTCAGTTGGTTGAAAATGTTCAAAGGAGGGCCACCAGACTGGTGCCTGCACTTCGGCACCTCAGCTACCCTGAGAGATTGGAGCGCCTGAACTTGCCTAGTTTATACTACAGACGGGCAAGGGGGGACCTAGTTGAGGTGTATAAGCATCTCAGGGAGCACTACTCTGTTGAGTATCCTTACTTGGAGCTGGCGGACGCTCGCCCCACAAGGGGTCACAGCTCAAGGTTGAAGAAGCCGCAAGTCCAGAAAACTGCGAGGGCAAACTTTTTCGGAGTGAGAGTTGTAAACTCTTGGAACAATCTACCAGAGAGTGTTGTGACGGCACCGAGTGTGAGCTCTTTCAAGACAAGACTTGACCAACACTGGAGCGGGTTCAGGTACATTCAGGAGCCGGTGCATGCCCAGTACTTGCCAACAGTGCGTGACAGAGACGTGACCGATCGCCCGGGCGGCTAGCGAGCCGATCTTTTGGTGAAGATGATAAATGAAAAGGAAAAGTAATCAGAGACGTTACCGATCGCCCAAGCGGCTAACGAGCCGATCAGTGGCGAAGAGGATAAAAGTAAAAAAAAAGATACGGGAACGGTAGACCTCCAAATGGGGAGGGAACAGGGAAACGGCAAGCAAAGCGGTACAATTCCTGCGTATAGTTGCAATCAGTCATTCTCTATTCGTATTATTGCTGGCAGTTCTCTGATTTGCCCTGCCATCCCGCTAGAAAATCGCTATACAAATATCTCATCCCGCTAGTCGCTAGATCCATTTTCCTCCAGCTAGATTGAAAGCAAAACCTCGATTTAGTGGGAAAACAGCTAAATTGGCATCACTGTAACAATGTCTGCCGCTGACGAATGACTGACGGCATGCGCAGTGGACTTGTTAATGTAAATAAACAGAGTTAATGGCTCATTTATTATGATAAATTACATCTAATTACCTGAAATGTCTTTAACAGAGTCATAAACTGTACATGTAGTATGTATACCTTCACATGTATCACTAGAGTTATTGACTAATAAAAAAAGATAAACAATAACAAACAATAAGATGGCCTGAACCACTGACAACAAACTATTGTGATAAAGAATAATATAATGTATAGCTTTAAAAAACACAAAATTCAGTTAAAAATCTATATCAGGCTGATGAAAGAAAACGTAAGTGTCAACACGGGATAATAAAAATGAAGATTGGCGTCACAAAGAGTTTTAGTATAGTAGTCTTCAAGAGCTGGGGAATATATTGTTTACTGAAGAGAACAAAAGTAAATAGGATGGCAACTGTTTAAAGGTAAAGAACAACAAGAATAAGAGGACGTATTGATCAAGTATTTACACTGACTGACAAGTGACGCCTTGGAAAAGAGAAAGTATTACTATAATTACAGTATACAGTATTTGTGGAGTAAGAGGAAGCTCGTATGGTAAAGAGAAGAGTGTAAGACAAAACCCCCCTGAAAAAACCTAACCTAACCCAAGGGGGTTTTGTCCGGACCCCTAAAGAGAAAGATCTTGTGGTAACTGCTGACTTTGGTATTGGACTTGTTAGGTTCATCATACAAGCACTATCAAAATTGTACTTCATAAAACTGAAGGACCTACTTTTTATATCTAGGGACTTAAACCTTCCACTAACCTAGCAGGGTAAAGATTTGTTTTGTGGCCAAATTATTTTATTATTACTTAAAAGGTGTTTTCTTTCTGTATTGTTGTGATTTTAGCAAATTTGAACATTATTTATGGGCATTGATGCTTATTTAATGATACGGTCCCTTTAACACTACCAACGATAATGATGTCTCACAAAGTGGTCAGGGCTTTGAAGATGAGGGAGTGTGGAGTTTATTCACACACAAAAAAACACCAAACAAACACTTGAAACCCTAACCTAACCTAACCAAGGAAAGTCCAAATAAAAAAAAATTACCATTTATAACTAATGGATGAGGAAAAAGTTATAATATTTGGAGATTCTTCAGGTGTATATGAAGTGACTGGGAGAAGAGCTGGTTTGTGTCATCTTGTTGCTGAACTGTCATGACCAATGATCTTACAAGTCACTCTCACTGAAGGGGTATAGGCAATGAACATATACTATTAGGTTTTAGTGAAGAAACATTTTCAGTAATGTTCCCTTTGCACTGCCCAGTTTCACAACAGTTCTATCAAACACTGCATACTTAATTTTTTCCAGCTGTGAATATTAAAGAAACATCTAAATTAATGCACCTTGTTAATTATCCCTTCTTCATATCTCTGACAACATATATTATGCAGATACTTTTTTTCTGTTGGTGGTGCACGTCCATACACTACACTACCTTCATATCAACACACAGCAAAATTCATTCCAGACTGTGATGTGAAAATTAGAGATAATATTGAAACTGTTAGAACTTACTGCTGTACTGTATAAATTCCCCATACAGTACAGTACCCACAAAATATTAGACCAATATCCCAGATTAACTATGATTAAATACTAGATAATTTTATCATATTTTTACTAAAGCCGGTAATGTACTGTACTGTCACTTGATCTAAAGTTATTAATTTATTTGTAAGATTAATACTATGACAATGTTTCAGACACTGGTGACTTCACATTCAAGGCCAAATGAAACATCAGGCAGAAACTCACGATGTCAAGTGAAGAAGAAAAGCTCTTTTGTGAGGAATGTGGTAAACTGTTCTACAAGAAGCTCAGTCTGCGGAGACATCTACTTGTGCACAGGAGTGTCAAAAAATACAAGTGTGAAGAGTGTGGGAAGTTGTTCTCTCAGAAATGCAAACTTGAAAGACATTTCCTTGTGCACAGTGGCATAAAAAAATTTAAATGCGAAGAATGTGGGAAAACATTTACACATAAGAGTACTCTAACTGATCATTATCTTGTGCACACTGGTATCAAGAAATTTGAATGTGATGAATGTGGGAAACATTTTTCTCATAAGAGTACTCTCAAGGATCATCTGGTCATGCACACTGGTGTCAAGAAATTTGAATGTAATGAATGTGGGAAACATTTCTCACGTAAGAGTACTCTCAAGGAACATCTGCTTGTCCACAGTGGTGTAAAAATGTTCAAATGTGGTGAATGTGGGAGACATTTCTCACGTAAGAATACCCTCAATGATCATTTAGTTGTACACAGCGGTATAAAAAAGTTTAAATGTAGTGCATGTGGGAAAAAGTTCTCACAGAGGAGTACCCTTAGGACACATTTACTTGTGCACACCGGTGTTAAAAAGTTGAAATGTGAAGAGTGTGGCAAATATTTTTTACATAAGAATAATCTTAAGGATCACTTACTCCTGCACAGTGGTATAAAGAAATTCAGATGTGATCAATGCGGGAAACATTTCACCCAAAACAGCACTCTCAAAAAGCATTTGCTTGTGCACACTGGCATCAAAAACTTTAAATGTGATGAGTGCGGGAAACTCTTTTCACACAAGAGTAACCTCAACGACCACGTGCACGTACACAGTGACGTCAAAATCTTTGTCTGCGGTGAATGTGGGAAACATTTTTCTCACAAGGGTCGTCTGAAGACACACCTGCTGGGACACAGTGATGTGAAGAAGTTTGGGTGTGGAGAGTTGTTCTCCCATAAGAGCATCCTCAAGGATCACTCACTCAAGCACGTTGGCATCAAGAAATTTGGTTGTCATCACTGTGGGGAACACTTTGAACAGAAACATGGTCTTAAGAAGCACTTGCTTGTGCACGAAAAGACATAGATCAAATGAATGAAAGAATCTGTAAATACAAAAGCAGAACCCAAGGAGACAGTCAACATGATGTACCTTTCTTAGTGCACAGTAATAGCATCCTGTTTGGTATTGAACTTAAAACTCACAACTTTTATCACAAAACTTCAACAATGACAAAATATATAACTTCCATTCTCTTTTATATACAGTACTGTGGCACTCAACCCATCTTGAAGGATATATTGTAAACATGTTTGTGTGTGTTTTGACTACTGTGGTACCTTGTTTGAGACCATCACATACAGCATATGACAAACTTTATCCCTTGTTATCTTACAATTGTCAAGTGAACAATAAATTACATACTGTATGTTTTCTTAGATTTTGTGTTTAGTAAATATATAACTAGTCACTTACAGGTAGTCGTCGACTTA
The DNA here is from genome assembly GCA_958450375.1 of Homarus gammarus. Lineage (NCBI taxonomy): Eukaryota > Metazoa > Arthropoda > Malacostraca > Decapoda > Nephropidae > Homarus > Homarus gammarus. Next base: position 2,755,172 of record CAUDMG010004131.1, on the reverse strand, counting down.
CGACCTAGATTGGTTACGGCCGACCGGTCGTAAGTTGATCTGGTCGTAAGTCGGCCTATGTTATAATTACCTTACGTATATTATACTGTAATGTGTAATGATAATATAATCATCTTTAAGTCATATTTTATCAACATTTTCTTTGTTCATTATTGTTACGGTCGTCAGGTTTAAGTAAATCACTGCATACTACAGTACAATTGGTTTATTATTTACACTGGGGCTGGGGCCAAAACTGTCGTACCGCCGGTCGTAAAGTCGAACAGACGTAAGTCGCATAGGTCGTAAGTCGACGACTACCTGTATTGTATCTTAGCTGAAGCACATAGATAGTATATGAACAAATATATGACTGCTCTAAATCCACTGTGGTTTAAACAGGTTGACTTGGTTTTATAGTGTTACATAGTGAGTTAGAGCAAGTTATAATATAGGCTGTAAGGCAGAGTTACTGTATTATTAGTCTCTAAGGTGTAATATTTCACATGTACTGTACAGTACTGTAGTTCATGTACAGAGTGGCGCACCATACAAAATATTTATCTTCTTATCTTTTTGTCTTTTTTAAGCTGAGGAAATCATAAGAAATCAGTGAAAACGACAGAGAAATTATAACACAAGAATAAAAACACCATTAAATACTCACGTATGGAAACCCAACACCACTATGTCGACTTTTATCTTTCCGGACATGAACATTCCACCAACTCCTTCCTCTGGTGTTAATTTATCTTGTCATCTTTGTTTAACTATTGTGTACTGTATCAACTATGAGACATCCAGTGAAGTATATAGATTGACTTGGAGGTGAAGCATCAGTAAGCATATAGAGCTTAAAGGGCCAGTTTGTGCATTGAGAGAGAGAGAGAGACAATACCTGTACAGTATACAGTACAGTATATTTGAACAATAATATTTGAGTCAGTATTAAACATAAACACAAATACAGTTTTTACTTTAGTCGATATAATGTGTAGTTATGTAGAGTATAGGTTCCTGTAGAGTGATTTACTGTATTATGAAGGGATTATCATAGCTGTGTTGTTTAATACTGTTGTGGTAATTTTAATGTACTAATTGTATTGGATATTGTATTAGAGTATTGCATTACTCCAACTATTGTATCGTACTAAAGCAAAGATGTCTAATAAAATGGTCAAATGTGTGGTGATTTTAACTATCATGTGTTAACCTCAACCAAACACTCGGACAACCTCACCAAACACCCAGTCAACCTATCAAACACCCAGCCAACCTCACCACTCAACCACATACCTAGTCAACCACACCAAACACTTTCTTGGAGACGGCTGATGACAATAATTACAGTACAGTACAGGCATCTAGGTGTTAGGCTGGACCAATCAGTGAAGGTAGTAGTGAAAAAAAAAAAACTGAACTTATGTCAGGAATTATAAGTCGTAGCTCCAGATACAAAGATAGAAAACGTTCCCCAAAGTCTCTCATACTTCCCGGTCTGGATTACTGTATACAATACAGGCGTGGAAACTCTACTTCCAAGAAAAGGTGCAACACAAAGTGACTAAGATGATTCTTGTACTATGTTATCTCGAGTATCCAAGCCTTAGGACAAGACAAAATTGTGTAGGGGTCATAAACATTTAAAACCTTGAAAGGAATAGAGAACAAAAACACATTATTTTTTCGTGACATCATGCCCCACCAGCCTGAAGGGACATAACTTAAAGCCGCCAATATTACATGCTGGACGAATATAAGGAAATACTTCATCACATAAATGGTGGTAGACCTATGGAACAGTACCAGTAGATACAAGTTGTGGTGGCAGACCTAGGAATAGTGTATCAATACCGAGTGTGAGCTCTTTCAAGACCAGACTTGACCAACACTGGAGCGGGTTCAGGTACACTCAGGAGCCGATGCATGCCCAGTACTTGCCAACAGTGCATAACAGAGATGTGATCAACCGCCCAAGTGGCTAACGAGCCAATAGTGGCGAGGAGGATAAAATTAAAAGTATATAATGTACACGCAATGCAGGAATAGTGTACACACAATGCAGGTAGTGTACACACGATGCCGGTAAAGTGTACACATAATGCAGGTATACAATGTACACTCATGCAGGTACAGTATACAACCATTAGCAAATATCAGATTGGTGTTGGTAATTATAATGTACAAGTATGAGATTATTGGTGAGACATTATGGGTACCAGCCTATTAGGCCAGGATCTCACTTAACTATTAAGATTGGAGGAAGAAGAACTGTACTATAGCGAGATGAGAACGAGGCTTCAGTAGCGGGTCACTGAGCTGCTGTACACAGTCAACCTCTCCCTCTTACTGTCGGCACTCACTCCAGGCACTCCCCCCTGCCCTGACCCTCTCCTCAGTCGACTCTCAACCACGACAGGGCCAACATCACCGCTCGCGTCTCTTCCCAACCAGTGAGTGTCTTAATTATTTATGGATCAGAAGTTTGTTTCCTATAATTAGTGATAGAAAAGCTACTTACTTTCAGTGCATTTACCGAGTCATTTTTGGTTGTTACAGTTATGTCCAAGCTTAATTAAGTCACTAATGTCTTCTTGCATTACCATCTAAGAGGACATTTTTGACGTATGAACCGCTGAGAATTCAAAGAGCCGTCTGCAGCTAAAGTCAGAAAAAAGTTAGTATTCTAACATAATATAAATACGACAACAAATTTATTTTACGAACCTTGAGAAATCCAACCTCCAAAGGCACTAAATTGATAAAACTCTTAAGTTATCCCTAAACCGAGAACGTCTATTCCAATAATGTTATCTGAAGGAATATTTTCATGTATCATGTTGTGTGTACACAGGGCAGACTTAAGAGCATTACATACTACAGTACAAGGTCAATAAATAACTTTTTCTCACCACCTTGGCCAATGGATGGTTGTAGTGTGTAAGGCTGGAAATTAATGGTCAGTGATAGAACGAAATTACCATAAGATTCTCTGTTATTATTACTTTATCCTCATGTCTATTTCGCACTGTTGGCAAGTAATGTACTGGACGTGTACTGGTACCTGCGCCACACTCGGTGCCGTCACAACTACTGTATATGGTACATTATTACAACAGTTCACAATTGTCACCCCGAAAAAGTTCTGAAAATTTTCTAGCCTTGTAACTCATCAACCTTAAGTTGTGACCCCTAGGGTGGCGGCGGACTTCTGCCAGCACCAGGTACCTGTCCCGCCACACCATATCACCTCCACCCCCACTGTACTTCGCCACGCCTAGTACATTGGCACTTGACATTAATAGGGACCTGCCACACTGCCATAAACAGATAAATTGTTCGGGGAGTTTTCCCCCACACACTCGTCATTCTGTCATTTTATGAATAACTTGCTGACAAAACCCATGACCCTTCAGGCTTTTACGCCCTTAATGCATGAGTCATAAAGGCAAGCATGAACTCCGCATGCTTCCCCGATGGGCGCTGTAAACGCTTCTGCGCTTCACCTTGCACAGGGTGTAAGGAGGTGCCCAATAAACTAGCCCCCTCGTGGGCAATCTAAAAAAATATAATCTAGACTGAGTTATGTTTATAAATTACTATTAAGTCACCCCTCGTCCGCCTTCAGTCTAACCTAAGCAGTTGCAGGCGCTCTAATCTGGTGGCCCTCCTTTGGATACTTTCAATCAACTGACAGTCCCTAGCATATCTCAAGGGCCAGACGGGGTGACAGTACTCCAGACAGGGAAGCACCTTACTCTTGATGAGCAACTTTGGTTTTATTCGCCAGTAAACTCGATTATGAAGATCCACCTTTAGTCGGCGAGTTAATCTTTACTTTACTTCAACGTCCATTATAGTTTAATGACGTTGACAACCTGCCAGATGACCTATATACTTGGTGACCTAAAGAACCGCAAGATGGAGCCCCCAAATGCATTAGTATATTATTAGTTACGTCCGGAAAAATAACGCTCAGAATCCGGAATCTACCACCGTCAGTTTCACCACACTTGCGTCATCAATAATTACGCGGCTGCCATTGGAGCAAGAGGATCAGTTACAGCATAAATAGGAACACAAGAGAGGCATTTATGAACTGCAAAACAAAGGCCTTTCTTTCACGTACCTACAGTATGTATCCTGCTTTTGTTAATTCAGTGACGACCAAAACGGCAACACTGCATATACTGCCCTCTTGCAGCTCTTTAATTTAACTCAAAAGATGCATCCTCAAAAGCTCCAGCTTTATTTTATACCATATATTACGAAAAAAAAAAAGAAGTTAATATAGTACGTTGGTATATAGTGGTTTGGGTAAGAGGGAATAGTGTAGTTAGTACTGTAGATAAGAGTGTGGTTGGGGTATGTAAGGCTGCAAGAGCGGAAAGACTGACTCAAGACAGTGGCGGGTCTGTTGGTGGATCAACTTGGGGAGCCAGTCAGTCAGTCGTTACACACAGCATCACTCACGTATAAACTCTTCCCCTCCCTCTGTTGTCATTTATTACTCATCATACACGAGTATTATGACCACCCATACATACAGGTACACATACAAGGACAGGAAGAGAAATTCCACACAAATATAACGGCACCGAATCGCAGTTCCTGATCAACATAACATAACCAAAACGGTATTAAAACTGCACTAAGACTGTGTGTGTGTGTGTGTGTGTGTGTGACAGGACAAGGCTTCTCTTCAAGCTTACGTAACCCAAGACCTTCCCTCTCACCCCCTCACTTCCTCTGTCTCTCCCCTCAGCCTCCCCTCTCACCTCAGCCTCCCTCTCACCTCAGCCTTCCCTCTCCCCCCAGCCTCCCCTCTCCCCCCTTTACACGTGTTAGCGGGTAAGTATAGATAGATGAATACTTAGTTAAATCATTATGAAATTGTACATTGATTCAGGGAGAGGGAGAGAGAGGGAGGGAGGGGGGAAGAGGGAGAGAGGAGGGAGGAAGTAAGATGGTGCAACAAGGGTGTAACTGTTCTACACAAGGTGGTGGTTGTGGAGAGAGAGAGAGAGAGAGAGAGAGAGAGAGAGAGAGAGAGAGAGAGAGAGAGAGAGAGAGAGAGAGAGAGAGACTGGTTTCTGTCACAAGTCATTAACTGGCTGTAAGATTAGCCTGACTTTCCCTACTGACTCTGTTCGTTGTTGTTATTGTTGTTAGTTGTTGTTGTACGTGTGTTTCTATCGATCATTACATAACGAAGGATTAAAAATTATGTACACACACACACACACAAGACACACGATATTATTTTTCTCTTCTCCCTCACCTCTCACCTCCCTCCCTCCCTCCCTCACCTCCCTCCCTCACTCCCTCACCTCCCTCCCTCACTCACCACCTCATCTACCGTCAATCAGTAGCCAAAGTAGAACCATAAAACAGTCAACACAATAGGACCTTTAAAGATTAATGCCACAAGTGCCTCTCATAACCTAACTTCACCTCACCTCACACCTCACCTCACTTCACCTAACTTCACCTCACCTCACCTCACCTCACCTCACTTCACCTCACCTCACCTCACTTCACCTCACTTCACCTCACCTCACCTAACCCCTACCTTAAAATCTAGGTGAAGCTCACGTCTCTGCCTTATTTACATCTGATCAACGACTCTATGTAAACAAACCTGAGTTACCACACACTGACCTTCTGTAGTGACCTGATATTGTGGGTCATAATCACTGAATAGTGTTTATAATGACAAGCGACAGTTAGTATAAGCAAAGACACACTTATGATCAATGAGACACTTATGATCAATGAGACACACTTATGATCAATGAGACACACTTATGATCAATGAGACACACTTATGATCAATGAGACACACTTATGATCAATGAGACACACTTATGATCAATGAGACACACTTAAGATCAATGAGACACACTTATGATCAATGAGACACACTTATGATCAATGAGACACACTTAAGATCAATGAGACACACTTATGATCAATGAGGCACACTTATGATCAATGACACACACTTATGATCAATGAGACACACCTATGATCAATGAGACACACTTATGATCAATGAGACACACCTATGATCAATGAGACACACTTAAGATCAATGAGACACACTTATGATCAATGAGACACACTTATGATCAATGAGACACACTTATGGTCAATGACACACACTTATGATCAATGAGACACACTTATGATCAATGAGACACACTTATGATCAATGACACACTTATGATCAATGAGACACACTTATGATCAATGAGACACACTTATGATCAATGAGACACACTTATGATCAATGAGACACACTTATGATCAATGAGACACACTTATGATCAATGAGACACACTTATGATCAATGAGACACACTTATGATCAATGAGACACACTTATGATCAATGAGACACACTTATGATCAATGAGACACACTTATGATCAATGAGACACACTTATGATCAATGAGACACACTTATGATCAATGACACACACTTATGATCAATGAGACACACTTATGATCAATGAGACACACTTATGATCAATGAGACACACTTATGATCAATGAGACACACTTATGATCAATGAGACACACTTATGATCAATGAGACACACTTATGATCAATGAGACACTTTAATATACAGATGAGGGGAACTACCATTTTTGTTTTGTTTTATTGTTTCTTTATTTGACTGTTTCTGTCAGACTGTTTCTCTGATAGACTGTCTCTGTTAGTTTGTCAGTCTGTCTCAGTATCTCACGAGTTAGGAGTCAGCGGTGACGTGACTGTTGAAGGGGGGGGGGGGGTCCTAACGATGCATTAACAGTTAGTTCTTTGTTGACTGTACGGGGGGGGGGGATGGTGGAGTGGGAGGTGAGGGATAAGGGTAGAGGAAAGGGGGTGAAGGGGAGACGGGAGGGGGGAGAGAGGGGAGGGTAGGAGGGGGAGTAAACCTCTTGTCCCATCAGTAGGTTAAACAAGGTCTTTATGTCTCAATTGATAGGCTTATTTTCTGGTGTCTGAATGTCTGTCCCCGCGTGTGTGTGTCAGCCAAGCACAAGGTTAAAGCAACAGTGAAGTTATCAAAGTACTGTACTCTTTCTCTCAACACATTCTTCTGTACCTGAACAGTGCAGGTAAACACATGGACCAAGGGCAGCCGACAGCGCTCCCAGACGCTTATTTCCAGTAGTGGCAGAGGGGACCTTTCTGTTTACCTACAGTAGTGGCGTAGAGTCGTGCCCGTTGACAGTCACGCCTTCAATGTATTTTTTCTTGTCTGTTCTTGATGATGAAAGAACGTATCTAACCGCCTCACTTAAGTTACAAGATCAAGTTAGATTCTCAAAGATTCTTACGTTAAAATTTCCCCTTAACTGGTGGCGTAAGAACGTATCTAACCGCTTCACTTAAGTTACGACACAAATACCAATTCTTAAAGATTCGTTCATTCAATTATCCTCTCAAACAATAAGTGAAGACGTGACTACGCATCAGAACATCTCTCACACACGACACGACATATGTTCACTGTATGTTCCATCACCTTTCTCTAATGAAGGCTTTTGTTTAACCACCAATGTATGTATCAAGTCATTTATGTCCAAGGTACATTTTCAGCCTTCGGGCTGCAGAAATTTTTCAATAAACACTTAATTATCATTATTATTATTATTATACTCCTGAAAATGGCGTCAAAACAGCGCTCAGACCGTAACTTCACTTAGGGAGAAAATTAATATACCAAACTTTTCAGAATCAGCAGCCGGGCGTTCACAACTGCCGGAAAAGAGCAAATATTTTTACTAGAGGAGACGTGTTGGGTTACTGCCTCCCTCACCTTTCACACGCGCCGCCAGGGGGGGGGGGGGAGAGGTGGGTCGAGGGGTAAGAGGGACTATAGCTTCCCTCACTCTCCCCCTCTCCAGCTAAAACACGTAGTATCCTCACACCGCTACACGCCTACTGCCACCACACGGTTACTGGTCTGCCACCACCACCACTACTACTACCACTACCAGCATCAAGCTAATATAAGCCACTATTACCAGCACTACCACTACACAACACAGATCCACTTCACAACACAGATCCAATACACTACCACCACTACACAACACAGATCCAATACACTACCACCACTACACAACACAGATCCAATACACTACCACCACTACACAACACAGATCCACTACACTACCACCACTACACAACACAGATCCAATACACTACCACCACTACACAACACAGATCCACTACTCTACCACACAGGAAGGAGACTAAGTGTATAACATCAAGTTTATCTTAAGTATAAGTGGGACTCCGGGGTACACGTAACGTAAGGTGGGTGGTGAGAGGTAGAGGGGGGTAGAAGGAAGGAGGGAAGAGGGGCAGGTAGAGTGGTGAGGGAGGAGAGAGGAAGAGGGGTGAGGGAGGAGGAAGGTGAGAGGTAGAGGTGAGGGAGGAGGGAGGTGAGAGGTAGAGGGATGATGGAGGAGGGAGGTGAGAGGTAGATGGATGATGGAGGAGGAAGGTGAGAGGTAGAGAGGTGAGGGAGGAGGAAACCCTAACACTATAACCTGGATATAGTAAGCCTTTAATGCCTATCTTATTAACGTAACGTACTATTATCATGGCCCAAGCTACACAATAATAATAAACCCCATAACAGTTTGGGGTCAATTAATCTCTTCAAAGGTCAAAGTCGTCGTCATCATCATCATGTAGGGGAGTGCCCCATAAAACAAAAAAATCATCATGGTCATCATCACACGGGTACACAGGGTTTGTTTACTTTCTGGAGACGGGTAGCTTAATGTACAAGACAGGGGTGCCTTGCCTTGCCTTGCCTTGCCTTGCCTTATCCACCAAAGTAAACATACGGGGCCAGATCCTGAAGTGAAGACGATGGTTTGATACTCCTAGTTTTAGGGGAAACTTTATTGCGTCTTGGCGTAAGGGTCAAGTCTAGATGGTAGCCATTGCGTCATGTACAGTAAATTGGCTTCAATATGTTATAAAGATTATCTGGTATTATCATGGAATTATTTACCTTGAAGATAATATAAATCTTGTTTAATATATTATGTTTATCTCCTACCCTATTAACTAATTTTACGAGAAAATTGCGCAACTCGGCTTATTTCACCTGATGATTTACCATTTTAACTCTAACGTAACCCAACCCCCCTCAGGCGAGCAAAGACGAGGGGAGGTTAATGTTCTCTCTCGTGTTGACTCACTAACCCAAGTATCACAATGTTTCAGAACGGGACACCACCCAACCTCACCGGTAGATGAGGTCCAGTGATCCTCTCCCTCAACCCCGTGTGACCAAGGAACCATCTGTGACCCGACAAAAGTAACTTGAAGAACTCTACCCCCTCCCCACACACACTCGTCCTCACCAACTATACCGACTCTAAGTTTACCATAAATAAAAAGACAAAATTGAGTTGGGAACGATAAGAGGAAGTGAAGGATAAAGAAACAAGATAGTGAGTGTGTGGCTGTGTTCACGATCTGGAGTGTAACGTTCCTTGGCGGCAACTGTAAACAATGCCTTACACAGTACTGTACTCACAAGTACACACTTCACCGTGACTGAGGAGAACACTGTGTTGTGTTGAACCTTTCACCCTCCTCACGTGTCTGCTTAACTCTACATGAGGGATAAATAGTATTGTACTGGTAGACAAATCCCTTATAAGGACGATAGTTGGTATATAATTCCTCTTAAGGAAAGTGCGTGTTGATGTTGTGTCAGTAAAGGAGGCGGAACAGCACCACGCACAAGGAAGTGAAGCGCGCTCAGGAGGACTTTATCAGTGATGAAGTGGCGGGGGATGTCCGGGGTGGGCGTCCAGGAGCCGTTAATAAGGGGCCCCTTACTGGCGCGAGGGCCCTGTATCCTGCTGGTGATGGTGATGGTGCAGGCGGTGACGTGTGCCCACCCTCACCACCAACCACCACCACTCACAGTAAGACCACCCACCTCAAGTTGTACTCCGTCACTACCACATTACCTCCTCTACTACTACTATTACTACATCTCAGTACTACTACTACTACTACAGTTCACTACTAATATTGCTATTTCTACAGCTCACTACTACTACTATTATTACTACAGTTCACTATTATTACGACTGTCCACTACTATTACTACAGCTCTACTAATACTACAGCCACTAACCATTACTGTTGACACTTGCAGCCACACTACTCCCCCGGCTACAACTGGTGCAAATGGATTCACACCAACGCCGAGTCCTAGGGCGGTTTTATACCTTCCCAACTCTCCTGTGTTTGTCGATATCAAACAGCTGTGAGAGATCAAATACCTGGTACAGAACGACTCTTCCTCCGCGTGTGTTGGGACTAACCCATCCCCTATAAGAGTGACGTGTGTATTGACCATAACCCAGACTTAGTTATATGGCATTCAGGGTTCGATAAAGGCATTCAATCTCACCCAGGCAGTGTTTTAGGGTTGGATAATGGGATTTGAGGACCAGATAAAGATATTCATAGCCTGTATGAATGTCTGAGCTATTGAATTGGATCACAGATATTGTCCAATATAAAGAAATTCTGCATGTGGATAACTATTGTGTGAGCACATGGCAACTAATTTAACGTAGGCATAGACTTGTTTTATCACTGCTTGTCTAACAACAACAACATACGGAGTCTTTGTTACTTGTTATAAACGTATTGTCGTGTGTGTGTGTCGTGGTTCAGCTTACAAGATCCCCGGGAAATTGAGCCACTTGCGTCATGTTGTAAGGAGGAAAATCACACTTGAAGCTGTTGAAAGACCCGCCCTGTCCCTCACTATATGCCAGCCTTCCTCTTGTGTGTGTGTGAGAGAGATAATTGTGTGTATAGCTATGAGTGTGTGTGTTTGTGTACTGTATATGTGTAGCTGTGTGTGAGTGTACTATATGTGTGTGTGTGTGTGTGTGTGTGTGTGTATGTATGTATGTATGTCTGTCTGTCTGTCTGTATGTATGTGTATATGTATGTGTGTGTGTACTGTATGATGTACAGTATATGTCTGTGTGTATGTTTACTGTCTACAGTATATATGTATCTGTCTGTCTGTGTTATTTTGACCCATCACTCCATTATAACATAAAAGAGCTGAAATTTGGTGTAGTTATGTAAGTGATGGCATCAAACACACACCCAAGCAACGCCGGTTAACTAGTCGTAAATAAGTTGTCTTGTAACCTCAGTTAAGAGCTGATAAACTTACACTATCCCTGAGAACCACTGCCCTGTGTTTACGTGTGTATGTCAACTTTGTATACACGTAAAATGTGTGAGAGATATGAATGCCTGTGTATGTTTGTACATGATGGACAGTATGTGTCCTAAGTATGCATATGTATATTTTGTCCAGACAATTTTCTGAATTTGTGGCTTCTTCACGTGTATTTGTGACTAACTATCACCACTGAACTATCAAGTGCAATCACCTTACAGACCAGCACTACTAAGTTGCGCCCAGAGAGAGCAGCACTGACGCCTCCCACAGTAACATCTCTACGACCTCCTGACAGGTAAGACACATATTGCTCTCACACTCACCTTTACACATCATCCGTCCACACTCAGGTCTTGACATCAAATAAAAGTTAAATTGATCAACTATTTGCAAAACCAAGAAAATCATCAACACTAAACACTGGGTTCATTAAATAGTACCATATGTTTGTATATAGTTGAGCATCAGTTCATTCTGAAGCCATACTAGTAGTCACTGTACATCAGAGTCGAGTCTTAGCACAGATAAATTTATCACTTACAATTGTGATAGTTATTTTAAATCAATTCTTTCTTGTGTTAAATAGTTTAATCAATTCTTCGACATTTGTGTTTACTGTGGACAAAGACGTCTTGTTGTCATACATTTATCACCTGACAGAAGTAACAGTCATTTTTCTATTGGTGTTGCATATATACAGTCAGAGAACAGTCACTCCCTGGACCTCACTAACAATAAGCATCTGATGGCTTTGTGGTCTATACTGTACTTGGTTAGATTGCCTAAACATCAATTAATTATTATTATTTTCTTTATAAAGTGCCGTACTAAGGTTATGTGTATTGCAGGAGTAAAAATGGACATGATGCTGTGGAAATAACAGTACGGGGCAAACACGGTGATAGTAACAGTCCCCCAGTCGTGGCCAGCCTCTCACCTTCCAGCATTAACCACCCACAAGATCCTCCCCATCCCAACACCCAGCAGATAACACCCGACCGTCCGCCCACAGCTCCCCTGGCAACTGCTGCTTCAGGCTCAAGGACTGAAGCAAGGCCCACATATTCTCTCTCAGATCAACAGCACATAGTCCCTGGACCTGCTACCAACGATGTCCCCGCCTCGAGGCTACACGGGATACGGCCACTTCCATCTACGTCATCATCCTGGGACAGTCACAGACCAAGATACCCAACTCATAAAAGACTTCCAACCAGCAGAAGGGTCTTTGAGCCAATGGAGGATGATTATGCACTAGTTCCCATGAGCCCAGAGGAAGGAGGTGGTGGGCTGGCACACAAGGACATAACAGCAGAGGAAGGAGGATCAGGGGAGACACACAATGCTGGATGGGACACAATGAATCACAGTCCACGCATCTCCCACGGTCGCCCAGACACTTTCGGCCACGACATAACAGAAGACCTCACGCACCTCCAAGATGAGTAAGTAGTCATCATAAACTGTGTCTTTACAATAAGGTCTTCCAGCTATTTTCACTAAGGTAAATGATGTCATGTTGTCCAGATGTAGTTTACATCTTTTGAGTACGATAACTTAACCACCTTGAGTATGATAACTTGAGTCATCCTCAAAGGGTTCAATAAACATCTACATGGAGGCCCCAAAACCCCCACCTGAATCTGACACTGTACAGTATTATAAGAATATAAAGTAATATAAACAAATGGAAAAGTATCACTAACAACCATTATACTAACTGTCTATGTTTGAGCTTTAGAATCAATTGAAGAAAGTACATACACTACTGTAGATCATCCATAATTAGAACCAATTCATACAAGTAAAGTTAGTCGATCATGTCAAGTTATGTTCTGGTTATGATTAATGCGTGTTCTCTAATATGTAAAACACATCAGTAATCTAGTCATGAAATAAATTGTACTTGAGAAAGAAGGCATATTTATAATTACAGTATATCATGTGCTCGTTGACAGGTATTCACCACGCAACAGTCAAGGAGGAATAACTGGCCACACATTTTCAACATTCGACGAGACAGATCACTCGGCCTCGTGGGCAACTGGGGGCGACGCTTCCCATATCTTAGATCGTGAGTATCCACAGGAGTCGGGCGTCAGAGCTAGATTTGATCGATATTATCCTCGTCAACGTCAGTTTGGATTTCCAGCTCGTGAGTACCAGCCTGGTCCTCGCATTACACACGACAGCATCCCAGAAGAGACCACAACAAGAGTCCATGGCAGAGAGTCCACATCTCGTCAGTTTCCAGGTCGTATTCTTCCCCCTGCTCATCAAATAACACCTGAATCTTATCATGAAGGCTATGGCTCACTAGACTACCCAAATAGTAATGAATTTCAACCTAGGGACCAAGGAATTCACAACACACAATCATTCAGGACAAATCACAATGCTTTTATCACGACCACAAGTTCACGCAGACCTCTCAGTATCCAGGAAATTGTGAAGTTAGCAAATCTATCAAAAATAGATGACTTGCTGTTGCTTTTAAAGAGGAAAGGCATCCCTTTTCGACAACTTCTTGATTTCGTGGAGAACAGAGCAACCGAACAAGACATATTACTGTTCCTCGATAAACCGGATATTTCTACCACACCTCCACCAGCCACCACACCCTGGCCAGAGTCAGATGAGAAATCTGTCTCTGATCTCTCATTTACTGATGAGGTCTATAATGTCTCTGTCTTAGGAAATAAATCCTACCTGTTAACAAAGAGCAGTGAGACCTCCCTAATACAGATGACTAAATTTAATGAATCGTCTCCTGATAATGGTGGTGGTCATAACACTGTAAACTCTTTTGTGCCTTATAACTCACACTCTCAACTGCCTGCAGGTCCCGAGGAGGAGCTGAACGACGAAGGGCTCAAACAAACTGAAAATGACGATGAAGAACGAAAACGAAAAAGAAAAAGAAAGAAAGAACAAAGAGACAGAAGAAGAAAAAACAGAGACAAGAAGAAGAGACAGAGAGGACGCAAGGGACAAGAAGAGGCTGACCCCAATCTTGTGTACACTACAGCAATACTGCCAGTGGACAGCAGCAAGAATAAAAATGGAACACAGTTTCCTATCCCAACTCAAGTACCAATATGGATAAACAAATCAACAGTAGCTCTCACTTCAACAGAGACACCACGTGCACTGACTGTGAAGCCTCTACACCCTCTCTCAACTGTGTCTGCTCCACCACAACCTCCATCCTCCACGACCACGTTAAGGGCCGTACCGCCACCAATAACGCCAGAGGAGAAATCCCTGTCTACAACGTCTCCTGAAGCCAAAGGGCATGGAAGAGATAGCCTGACTCTCCCACCCATGGGCAAAACAACCAAGGATTCCATTGAAAACTTAACAGTTATAGAATTACCCCGAGAGACAGACCGTGAAACAGTGCCCGAGTACCACAAGCCAATAAGGAGACCAGACCACCAAAATCCTCATCTAGATGTACACAGACAACACAAGGAGAGACACAGGCCGCCAAAGGAAGTGTTTAAGGTTCCCAAGCACATCTCAGGATCAACTCCTAAACAAACTGAGAATGAGTTTGAGGGGAGAACTAATTTTGTGAGGGAACAACAGAAGGATGATTATATTTTCCCAATTAAAGGTATGTTAATCATCAGCGGCGTCATGGGTGCTCTGGCAGTGTTTACTCTTGTGGTTCTCATCTCATATGCGGTCATCAAGTGCTCTAAAAAACCCGTTGTTAATAATTACCAAGTCTCTGAACAAAAGCCAGTCACCCAATAAAAGTAACAAGACTAAACTCATCAAGTTCTCATAGAGTATAGGCTGGTCCTGCCTGGAGAAGCTCACCACTGGGACTAAAGCTTAATATACACACAACTCTCCACTAATGTAATGAACAACAATGAAACATCTTTACTTAATTTCAGGCCATAAGTTTCCAAACAATTACGACTGTACTGTACGTGTCTTGCCTGACACCACTGGATCACTCAGGTCACATATGCTGGAACACCAACAGATACCTTGTACGGTACTGTACATCAACACACACAAACTTATCATTACTAAACTGATAGTACTGTAGTATCATGTATTCTGAGTTTATTTAAATGATATACTGTACTGTACAGTATCTTTGTTACCGGTAATTATAAACACTGCATAAACCTTTAGTTAATAATAATGTGTGATATGGAAACATGCACATTTACTCTCCTTAGATACAAATGAGTCATTATGTACAGTCGGGGTCAAAAGTTTTCCACCGTTCAAGATAAAGCAGCATCGACCCCAAATGAGACACAACATAAGTCAGTTCGGAGACCCATTCACGTGACCCAATTTTAAAAAACGGAGAGCTAACTTTTGTCCCCGACTGTACTGGAAGACTTGCATTCCTGCCACTCAACTCAAAATAAATGTTTCCAGTGTTGAGAACAAGACAGACTCATAACACATGTGTTGCCTCTAACTAATATTATGTATAATATAATTTGATGTTTTTATTCAAAATAAATTATTATTGTAAGACCTGGCCGCACCAGACTGAGAAAATATAATAAAGATTTTGACACAGACAATTTTCTTAATTACTTGTCCTTTTTTTTATCCTAAATGTTAAGCGGCTCTGTGTTTGTGTGGTTAGGTTAGGTTTTAGAATAGGATAAGTAAGGATAGGATAGGTTACATTAGGTTAGCATTACAGTGGCTAATCTTTAAGTGAAATAACCTGGAGTGGAGAGTCTTGAGGTGCTCCCAGATCCTAAACAATGTGCCCGCATCACCAACGTTAAACTACTTCAGGCTCTACACTTTACCCAGGGATTGTAAACCACAGACAAACACTGAGCTACACTTCCAAGATCTATTATGTACCAATAGTCCCAGAAATACCACAAGTCACTCAATAACTTGGTGCAAAATACAACTGGAGTCTCTGATATTAAACTAAACATATAAAAACTTACCTAAATTTTAATTGATAGTTGAATAATGATATGCATGACTGTACTATATGTTCCTGTCTGTAGGGATAGAGAAAAATTATTTACTCCCTTCATAATAAATCAGGTTGAGAATACACAGTGAAGGGACCAACTCCTACAGTGTATGAATAATGGGTTAGAATTGATGATGTGAGAAAGGTGTCGTAAAGTTAAGACTAAGATTGAAAATTTTTGCAGGTTTAGCCATTTATGGATCACCTAAAGATTAAGCCCCCAAGTGCTCACCTAAAGATTAAGCCCCCAAGTGCTCACCTAAAGATTAAGCCCCCAAGTGCTCACCTAAAGATTAAGCCCCCAAGTGCTCACCTAAAGATTAAGCCCCCAAGTGCTCACCTAAAGATTAAGCCCCCAAGTGCTCACCTGAAGATTAAGCCCCCAAAAGTATCAAGGGGGGCTAATCTTTCGGTGATCCATAAAGGCCAAAATTGTAGATGGTCACAGTATTGTTGTGGTCACATCACTCACCATAAAACGTGATGTAAACTTGGCTAACATCGGGATAATGAAAAATTCTATTCTATTCAAAGCCGACTTAACAAATTTATATCTGACAAAATATAAAACACAAATACCGTGTACTGTATATTGTTATCAGTGTAATTAATACCCCTAATGGGCCCTAAAGCTAGGACTTCATGGTCATAGCCACTGTTACCAGACAACATCACTACTGTAAGTCCATCCCTCAGGCTCTGGTTACTGCCCTCTGCTGACCAATAAAACTCTCTCATTTGGGGAGGGATTAACTGTATATTTCCATCAGATCAGATATAAACAGGCACTGCACAGCTCACTCAATGACTGTTTATGTAAAATATAAAATTCACAGTAAAATTAGAATAAAAACATTAAATAAAATACATTATAATTTAGTTTATGAACCAAACAATATTGTGTTATGATTAATTCACTTCCTAAATTTTCTATGACTAATTGATAACGATGTTTCCCGACGTTCATTTAATTAATCTATCTACACGGTTATCATTACACCGTTAATACTGGTTTATATAATAACACTACATGTACTAATAATAACAGCAATACAGTTATAATAAAGAACCAGTAAATATTTTATTCCCAAGATATAACCATTACAGTACTAGAGAGACTGTCAATAATAGAGTACAGTCTTGAGCCAGAACTAGTAGTGCAGCCTGACCCTCACAACAATACACTACACACACTCACGATGTATTACAAAATTATTCCCGGAAATATCTACAGCGCTTATCTCCGAGGTTCAATCTCTGGTCTATAAAGTTACCGTCACTCGCATCACATTATTAAAAAATATTAACGGCGGAACATCTATTTAACGGACTATGGGGAATGTTGTCCGCTACATCAAGGGTCCGACGGATCTGGTCTGTACTGTTTGCCTTCAACCCTTTCTAGTAACTTTCTGTACTTGATATGATCACTTTTCTATATCATGTCATTTTCTTCATGCACAACACACAAGAGATGAGCCAAGAGTAATATGTAGACATGTTATTTACTATCAGAAGAGAGTTGTGCCAAAGGACTTCTGGAACACCTCTTACACTCTTGAGTTTAAAACTGGACGGCCATTATGTACTGTCAATGACTTTTCTCTATAATGAAGTCTTAAGATACTGTATTTACTAAAAAGTTGCCAAGTGCACAATTTATTCAACATTATCAAAACTATTCTGGTTCTTATCTAGTTAATGTATAAACTATTATGCCAAGTATTATTAAAATTGTTCAGTCCATTTTTGGGGATATTTGGATAACACACAAATAACGCTGACACACACACATGAAAAACATTAAACTCTATGCTTTCTTTGTTGTTGTTCTTCTTCTCAAACCACCGGGGCTATTTGCACTATTTAACACGTCACCTCCCAACCCTATACTGCACTATAGTCTATAGGCACGTCGTAAACACATCAACAAAATACTATTACTCAAAATGATCTTTTCCGAGAAACACTACACACACTTGTTCCTCATCACTTTATACACAAAACCTCACTGTACTGTACATCCTTTTGCTGTATTAAAGAGAATTTGTCTGATACCCAAACTTTTCACCAAGTCTTCGAGTGCTGTAATGCCGTACTAATACAGTAAACACTGTATTTTTCTGATCATTTAAAGCTCTCACTTATCACTGGAAAACTTTCTTTATATTTGTGCAGAGTAAAAATTAAGTCAATTTTAGAGGTTATTCAGGAGTCCATAACAATAGAATATAATAAATAAATGGTTTGGTTGATCATTCACAAGAGAAAGACACACCAGTTATAAATGCAGTTCTTCACCTCCTTTATGTGAGAGAAAAACCCTCACTTGGAGATGTGTGACGTGAGATACAACGCTGCATCCCTCAAGATGATCTTTTCACAGATCACCTGAGAACGGATCAATGAGTCCACACCAGATAAAGTTGGCAGGGCTGCTTCGTCCTCCTGGTGGCACGGATCATTTACAATAATACACATATATACAGTATGTATGTATGGATGCATGTATGTATATACAGTATGTATATCTTATCCTTATCTATATTTGGGACCGTTCAAAAAAATACACATATACTGTACAGCAAACCCTCGAAAGTCAGGACAATTTGGGGGGAAGGGGTCCAGACTTGCCGATTGTGTAT
Source organism: Homarus gammarus (assembly GCA_958450375.1). Lineage (NCBI taxonomy): Eukaryota > Metazoa > Arthropoda > Malacostraca > Decapoda > Nephropidae > Homarus > Homarus gammarus. The sequence goes on along the minus strand of CAUDMG010004131.1, from coordinate 2,736,305 downwards.
ATATGCATGAGGCAGGTGATCTGGTAACACTGTAAATGGAAGAGTTGACAGATATCCTTTAATTCACTAGTTATTTAAGATTTATGATTAGAGATTGAATAAGAGGAGGAAGGAAGCATAAATGTACAGTACTGCACAGTACATTAAACATACCTCCAGTGTGGTGGGATAAGACCTGATGAGAAGAGCGACTCTGATGTTAAGGAAACTCCATGTCTTATCTTGTACTGTTGTGCCCACATCACAGTCTTCATGCAGGAGTCCTTTGGCCTTCTCTCCATCATCCTTCCACTTGTCTAAGGAAGCTACGAAAAAGAGGAAGCAACATGAATACTGTACACGCTCACATGAAAAATAATTATGAATAACTTCATCAACTAAACCAAGATCAAAAGATGCATAAAAGGGTTCCCTGATATTATTAATGTACAGTACAGTAACTAGTGAGGGCCAATAGGGAACTAGTGGGTGGCCAATAGGCAACTAGTGAGGGCCAATAGGCAACTAGTGAGGGCCAATAGGCAACTAGTGAGGGCCAATAGGCAACTAGTGGGTGGCCAATAGTAACTAGTGGGTGGCCAATAGTAACTAGTGGGTGGCCAATAGGCAACTAGAGGGTGGCCAATAGTAACTAGTGGGTGGCCAATAGGCAACTAGAGGGCAGCCAATAGGTAAATAAGATAAAACAAAAATGATAGATAATACACTTGTCTTGCCTTTATCCATACAGAAGACTCTGATGAACGCCAGTAGACCCGGGGACACTGGATGCTGGCCAGGTATGAGCATAAAGGAGCCAGCAGATGGTAAGCCTAAGGAAGAGAGGAGGGCCACCTTCTCATCGTGTAGAGGGTCGTCCTTACTCACACCTAACTTGATGGCTAGACTATCATTCTTATTATCTGTGTGAGTGAGAGATGTATTAATTTCCTCTCAATTATTCATATTTCAACCTATATTTAAACTATTTCTCTATCACAATATTTCTATACAGTCTCTTATCTTCATTAACTGTATGTAGTAGAATGATTTAATTCCACATTAAGAATCATCATACTCATTAATGTCTAGTTAAAGAAGCTTATCATTCTTATCATTTCACTGTGACTCACCACTACCATGACGCCTCTCTACACCATCCACGATCATCCTTTGAGCAAAACTTCACAATAACCCACCATATAAAAACAGCAAAAATATTGATCAGAAAATCAATAATTTCTTTACCTCTATAAACAAAGCCATTATGAAGGAAGAGCTCAGTGTTGGGCCGTTGACTGTAGTGTATAGAGAACTGCTCCCCGGCCTTGAAGTCTCGCTGAGCCAGACACACACTGCAGTTCTCCTCGTTGTCGTAGTCTGTTGAGTACTGAGACATACCTAACAACGTCAGTGGTCTTCCCAATTATAACACTCAGTTATACATAAAACTATCTTAGTAATTGTATTTAGTTAAAAGTAGCTATATTAAAGTACATTTGCCTTAGTGCTTAGTTACAAATGGTCATATAAAAGTACATTAGCCAGTGGTCATAACTCAAGTCCTCGCCTGCTTCAACACGGGTACAAAATAAAAGAGTCTTATTTAAAAACTGAAAAAAGATACTGTACTTACAATGCCTTGCTCATGGTTGGTCATATCCCAGGCAGGGATGAGAGCCATCTGGCCACTGGATTCTTTAACTGGGACTCTGTTCTGCCGAGTCATAACTGTTGACACGGCCCATCTGTAGAGAGGCGAGAGTAGAGACCATCACACATTAATATAAACAGAAACTAAAGTTATAATTATGCTGTGTCAACCTTCTCCAAAACTTACTTTCTATAGAATGATGTTCATTTCTTGTGGCATTTCATGAAAACTGTTTGAGGGAAAACCTAAAAAATGAAGGAAATGGTAAGACAGTGCAAGAGAAGTGTTGAATGAAACAGCTAACAGCTGATACAACAACCAGAAGCTGGCCACACACTCACACATATCTTCAACTTGCAAACAAATTACATAAAGATAATACATAACCTCCATATTAATTACAACAATAGGTTCAGTATAAAAAAAAAAGAGTTAATCTGGAATTTCAAGACAAATGTTGGCTACATTGAGGAACACAATAGTACTTTGGCAACTATTTTGTCACTTAAAACTTTTCCCACTATAACACAAGTGTGGTCAAACACACACACACACACAGAATCTCCCTTCACTGTCATTCATTAGTCCTCAGTGATGTAGCAGAAGTGATCTACCACACTAAAATATTCCTCTTCTATGACAAGTCCTCAAGTACCCATCTAGTTACCCTCCGTTGCATCACACTACCATCCCCCAAAATCACTTAATGTCCTGCTCTCCAGTCACTCACACACATCAATGCCTCCTGCAAGTCCTTCATCTCCTATTTCTGATGCACCTTACTCCTCCTCCTGTCATATAACACAACATAATTTTAATAAAACAGAAGACAGACAATGAACCACTTAATCTTTCTCTTTGCAACTGTGTCTTTGTAAACCTGGAGATGTCATGTAGGATACAGTCTGATGAACAGTTGTGTCTTGAGTACAGTACAGTGGAGGCACATCATATGAGACTGTTCACAAGAATGAATCTGACAGCTTAATTCAGTAACCACAGTGAAATGATAAGAAGTATTGAACAGTATCATAAATCAAATTGGAAGTTCCAGATTCAATTTATAAACTAAATATACAAATTAAAGATATGAGCTGGTATACATATATGGATACTTCTACATGTTATCAATGAAATGCTGTCCTGTCACTCTCTACACATATCTCTCCCTTATCGTCTCCTTTCAGCTTCAAGGCTCCTGTACCTTATGAGTCACCCCACTTAAGAATAAGAGAATATTAAAAATAATGGATGGACATTGTGTTTAAATAATGAGCAAATATCTTTCTATAAACAGCAGCAAAGTCCCCAAGTGTCTCTCAACAAACGTGGAGGGCATGAGACACTCACCTGTAAGCCTTAAAGGTGAAGTAGTCTCTTATGGGCCAACTTTTAGCCTCTGGTGATGACTGCAGGATTCGATAAAAGTAGGAATATTGTCGTGCAATATTTCTGAATTGCTTCACGGCCTCCTCTGTAAAGTGAGTTATTAAAATTAACATCTAATAAAGGATGAGAGAAAGATGAAGTGTTGGGAAATAACAACAGCAGCTTGAAAGAATGAATGACAGGAAACAAGCATGTGTATGTCTTGTTTGAAGCCAACCCACCAACCCAGAAGGAAGAAAGGGTTTGTGAGAGTTAAGAACTTAAATATTGACTACACCAGGCTCATCTTAACTTCAAAATTTCAATACACAGTTCAAGCAAATGGTCACAAGTTTAATTCTTGACCACAGTTGGGGAGTGGGTAACAATCCCTTTAACAATTTACTGCTGTAAGACAAGAGTTAGAGAGAATGGATAACACAAACTGAGAGGATGGTCTGTGTTGCTCATGATTCTCTGGCTAACTGATGCCATATAGAAAAAGGCTTACAGGTGGTGGTAAAAACAACACTGATAATTATGTTGTTAAAGTTACCTAACACTGGTGATCCCTTGAGTGACTGAAGCTGTTGTGGGGTGAAGTACAAGGTGGTGGAGTAAGTCGAGGGCAGGATGCGCAAGTATGGTTGCCACGACGACTGCGGGTTTACAAACTCCCCAAGAACGTGTAAGGCCAAGGCCACGTTACCCATGTGTTGTAAGATGGGGTCACGTTCTATTAGTGGACCTGCGACAAGTACGGTACAGTAATGACCGTACGGTACAGTAATGACCAAGTCAATATTCAGCTCAGTACAAAAAATCAGAATTTGTATCAATCTTACTCTAAAACTCACATTCTTTGGTATTATTATAGTTTCGGTCAACTGGGGAAGCTTGGGAATTTAGGTTAAGTTAGATAGAGTTCCTGGATTCTGTGGCTAGGTTAGGTTCAATCAAAATCATTCAAAACACGTCAAAAACCACTGGAAAAACACAGGGATGACCGAAACTATAATTCACAATATAAAAATAATAGAATTCTCATCTGATACAGTATATTCAAAACATTACATGAATGATATAATTTATTCGCCTACAAATTCTTTCGAATAAAAAAGGTGCACTACATCTGTATCACTAACAACTATTTATCCTCATTCAGTTTTAAATGACAAAAACATCATTTAACACAAGTACCAAGTGATGCAGTTAATCCAACAAAAATAAGGTCTCTCAATATCATCTCATCAATCAAAGGAAATTAATATTAAATCAATTAATTTTCACATCTCAATAATTTGCTCCATCATGACTAACTTTCATCCAGCAGGAAATAATAAATACATGTACATCTAAGGAGCATAACTTACACCTAAGAAACATAAATACATCTAAGGAGCATAAATATATCTAAGGAGCATAACATGGGAACCTTCAGAGCTAATCCGTAAAAGTGAACCTCAACTGTGTGAGCCTATGAGTCAGTATTGTAAAACTGTCAACAGAAAACAAAGGTCAACATAAAGACAACAGCCAGTAGAGTGGTACACAGGTCAGGTACAGTACACACCCAGGTACGACTTTCTGGCAGTCTCCTCCGTCAACATGGCCTCGTAGGGGACGGTTATTATCTTCTGCCCTTGACTCAGATCTTCAGTTGCTCGGAGACCAAATCCCTCGTGGCCAAATTCGGCGATTTCAATTCCATTGACCTGAAACGATGAACTATATTTAACAAACTGCTGTACTCCACATAATTATACCCATTTCTTAAAACCCTCAAGTATCCCCCTTACAAATAATATGTACTCTACTTAAAATAGTTCACTTAAATAAGTTCAACTGCACATTTGAACACACAGACCGTCTGGAGTGATGCTTGATTTTTCGTACATTTTTTTAAATATTTCTGGTGTGTAGAATTGTTGTATATTGATGTATTTTTATTCATTATCTATCTCTTAAACTATTTCTTTCTTTCATGTCTCTATATTTCCTTCTTTCATCTCACTTATACTATTGCCAACTTTCACCCCTATTCCATACAACATTTATAAAACTAACACTGTACAGTACTGGTAAGTTAACAAGACAGCTGAACAATAATATACTCAACACAAACCATTATTTTTCTCTCCTTCAGCCAGGACATAAAGGGTGCCACTTGATCTGTCCGAGTATACGTCGGGAGCTGGATATCTGCACAAGACAATAAGAAATTAGGCAAAGATGGATATCGTTTTTCTGTGTTTCTGGTTAATAACAAAAAGATACTTGGCATATTTATATTTAAGGGATTATCAAGACTCTACAGTGAATCCTCCATATAACCAACTTGTTTCTCCATTAGATTAGAGTTTCACATCTAACCAACTTTCGATTAATGGACTCTCATCTCCATAGTCTGCTAAATAGAGGTTCCACTGCACTATATAATACTGAATTTCTTATAACCTACAGTTATCATTTTAACTACTCAAATAAGACCGCACAAAATATATATAAAAACAAATGGAAAAGAATTGAAATAAATAACAAATGTGATCTGAGCTGAACATCATCAAAGACAGAAACCACTTATAAAAACAACACATTAACACTAAACAGCAGATGAAACCAACAACAATAACCTAATCAAATTAAATTATGCTTGTGTGGTTTGGTTATTTGTGTTAATACACTGAGCACTTTTTAATAGATGTTTTTTGCTATGGACTGAGACCCTTAAGAGCTCACTTATTAAACGTGTGATACAGTTCTTTCCAAAATACAGGTACAGTAGTTCTCACTTAACGAGACTTTCCACAACATGAAATTCACACAGCACAATACTTTTTAGGAATGTAAGTACACTAAACCCTCAATAAGTGGCAACATGTGGGGCTCTAACCATTGCCATTTTTCAAGGGTTTACTGTATACTGTACCTACCTGACATGTCTTGTTCCACACATACCTTTCTCTAAGTCTTGGATCTTCTCAATTAACTCGTATATTTCCAGGTATTCAGCCCATTCCTGTGCTGCACTCGGGGCAACGGCTGGAGGCACTTTTGTACAACCTATTACAGTATAAATCATTAGTGTGTAGCCATATCCATTACCCACACCAGTAATACAGTTGACAATGATAACTGGTGCAATGCAGCATCACATTACCTGTATACAGTACACCATATATAAAGGCATGAAGTATATTTAGGTTCTATAAAAGCTTATTTGTACTGTACTATAGTTAACTCTGTGAGAAACTTACGTTTGAAAACATCATCAACGATGGCGGTCAGCTGCCCTCTGATCTGGGGCAGCAGTTTCACCGGTCCTGCATTTCTATTGGTTGCCTTCTTAGCATTGCGTTTTTTTCCCATTGTGTTGAAAATGCCTCACTGGTTTGTTCCTACAAAATCAGACATAGTTCAGTGATGGTAAGTTTCAAATCAACAGTCTGTGCCAGTACAGTACAGTTATTGCGAGGGAAGACAGTCATAGCATAAATCTATACAGTATGGCACAGATTACTGTACTGTAATGATTCTTTACCAACTTACAGTATTCTATATTTATGCATTTTAGTTTATTTCACCTATTAATGTTCATTAAAGTATTGTACAGTATACAGTATAGTTATAGTTTATTTTATTACTTTAACCCTCACAACAGCAGTAGAGTATTGTGACACACATCACCTCCCCAGTGGATGGACCGCTCTCGTCAAGTACATGTATACACTTTCCTCGTCGTCTCTGTGCTCTCTTCGTTAGATGAGAAAATATTTATCTTCTAAGGAGAAATTTTCTCAAATTTCTGGTTAGTGTGACATTTTCTTTAACAATTACTCACTGAAATACTGTGCTGCTTTAGGAGTATTAGACAGGCTTAGCGGCGCCTTTATTACCTCATATAGGATACTTCACCTTGGAACATTAATACAACGACAATATAAGTCCAACACCACTCGTTGGCCCACGATACCTTAACTATGAGATGAAAGCAATATGACGTCTGATGGCAGGTGGATGAGCCGTATCTCTTACTGGAACGCGTAACAAATCATAAAATATATATCACGCAAAATGTATTGTTCGTGCACTTTTTGTCGCTGTCATGAGGTAAGATGTCATTTGTGATGCAAAGTGAAATTTAATATTATACAGCAGGAAGAGGTGTGCAGCTCATCTAGACTATTACTGTACCTTATATTGCTATGGCCATTTAAAAAACCTACAAACGGTATAAACTTTACCTTATCCTCTTCGCCACTGTTCGCCATTTGGGCTTAACCTAACCATTAATAACACAGGCTGTCATATAAATATCCACTATGAAAAACGTTTGAAATTTTTCTGGACTTCAACCTAAAGTTGTGACCCCTTGTGAGGCGGACATCTTCCAGCTCCAGGTATGAACACTAGAGTCTAGACTGAGTAATGTCCTCTGAGGTCCTTTTGTAAACTTCAAATAAGTCACACGCCTCGTCTGTAGTATAAGCTAGGCAGAGATGCGGGCGTTCTAGGTGCAGTAGTGGTCCTTCTTTGGAAGTTTTCAACAAACTATATCATTAAACGTACATAAGTTATAACAAAACTAATTAAATAACGCAACATATGTATATTTCCTTAATTAATGTACGCGTGATATAGAGGACTACCCTCGAGTAGGTCACCTCACACCACTACTCAAACCCCTTCTTTCTCACTCTCTCATGTCTATTACACATTCATATCCTCATTTACCTTCAGCGTGTGTACTGTACTTACTTATATATTAGTATAAGTGTGGGCGGTGTAGTAGTGTCAAAAGTGCAGTAAGCTTCATCACCCGCGGCTATTTTTGGTTACCAGCTGATCACAGCATCATCCGCGCCTCGCCTTGCGTCTCTATCACTTAAAATTATTTATTAAACCAAACTATAGGATTTAATTTGACTTGGTTAAGATTCGTTTTAGTTACAACACGGAACTATATATTTTTATTTATGTAGGGAAAAAGAGCAAAAAGAAAGTGAAAATACTTTATTACGTTTCCGTAGCAAATTCATATTTTTCGAGTGCAGTATTTTGTACTTTTCGATAGCACACAGGAAGTCAGGAAATGAAGGTTAGATTCCTTTGAAACAACACAAAATATAATAGGACAACCCATTTTTTTAGTAGTTTCCGATTTTTTTTTACCTAAGCACGGACTCTTGAATGTACACTGTACAGTCAGACACAAAAGTCCTGCCGCCTCCACTCCTGAACCATGATCCCCGAGATTCAGACTCGTGAACCCAAAGCATTAGATACTGATGTATTCTGTCCACATATGCAATGAATTCACGAGTCTGAATCTCGGGGTTCGTGGTTCAGGAGGAGAGGCAGCAGGACTTTTGTGGGTAACTGTACTTTCCCCTTAAATATGTGACAGGGCAGTGCTAGTCAAGTGTGGACATAAGGAGCTAACATTTGGTAGCTACTGTTACAATATTCTCTGGCAGTTTAACACAACAATTCACAGCTCATAATACCTAACAAGTTAGATTTTTTTTTAGATTGCCAACGAGGAGGCTAGTTTATTGGGCACCCCCTTACATCCTTGTGCATGGTGAAGCACAGAAGCGTTTACAGCGCCCATCGGGGAAGCATGCGGAGTTCTTGCTTGCCTTTATGACTCATGCATTAAGGGCGTAAAAGCCTGAAGGGTCATGGGTTTTGTCAGCAAGTTATTCATAAAGTGACAGAATGACGAGTGTGTGGGGGAAAAATTCCCGGTACAATTCATATGTTTATGGCAAAGTGTGGCAGGTCCCTAGTGCCAGGCCTGTCACTAGGAGGAGGGATAACCGGTCAGGGAAGGAAGAGGTGTTGGTAACGGCTGGGGACCTACAGGAGGTCATAGTCTACCTGTACCCCACCGGCACACGCCTTAACAAGTTACCCCTGACATATTCACAGCTTTAATAATTAAGGATGTGACCTCCAGTGGGGCGACCATCAACTGACTCCAGATATATACATGACTGAGCAATATTCTGTGAGGTTCTTATAAATCTGTATTATCCCTTTATCCTTCTATTGTATAAACTAGGCTACTGAAATCGTTCTAATCTCTCTTGTAAGTGAGGTCGACTGACACTGGACGGGCTCAATCAAAGAGAACTTGAAGGATGATCTTATCAAATAAACAGTCTATCCATCAATTCATGTATACCTCCTATCTATTTACCGATCAGTGTGTGTGTGTGTGTCTTACAGGTTTCCCGTCCGGCCATGCATCCGTCCGGAGTTGTAACATAACTTATGAATACTGTACGGGTCTTGGTGTTGACTCCGAATACTGTAAGAGTTGTATACAATACCGGTGGTCCCCAATTAGTTGTAGCCATTACCCCAAAACAAGACTGACAACAATAGTCATTACTTTGACACAACATCTGTCTTGTTCAGTACGTGAAGCAGACGCGGTTTTACCATGGGAGAGTGAGGCAAGAGGTGCCACAACTCTGCCGTGTCCGGGGCATGTCTGAAACATGGAGTGGTTGTGCATGGAATCAAAAAGCAGGAAAAATATGGCTATATCTCATGGGCTGTCGTTACCCCCGAAGCATATCAAATTACCCTTGGGGATAATTTACCCCTAATTGGGAACCACTGCCCGGGTGGTGAGAGGACAGAACACACCACTGAAAACTTACCGATAACACAGACATCATCTCTCGCAACACTAAACATTCACTTATCTTAGTAAAACACCTCAGCTGCCTATATTATCAACACGGGTACATTAACTGCATCATGGGAAACGAACAGGTGAGGGAGGGGAACTGATGACGTCATGAGAACTAGGAGGGGGGGGCTAATCACAACTTGGCGTACTAACACCCAAGATTGTCTCACCCAGTCTCCCGTTGTTTCAGTTCCCAACGACTATATAAATATTAAATTTTGCCTTTTGACAAGCCAAAACAAAGTAATAGAAATGAAACACACAATACACAAATCCTATTCAATATAGTAAAAACCTGGATACTCCTGCGTTGGTGTGTGTGTGTGGTGATAATGTTGTATCTTTACATCAGTGGAATTGTAAACCAAGACGCGTTAATGTTACGACGCAGTAGTGTGTGTGTGCCCACTAACCTTCACCACTTGTTCTCACCCAGAATCAGGCCAGATGTATACGTGCACACGTACCTTCCACCAATGTGTACACACACACACACACACACACACACATATATATATATATATATATATATATATATATATATATATATATATATATATATATATATATATATATATATATATATATATATATATATCCCTTGACAAAATTATCCAAAACAATGGAGGGATCCTACACAGGCCAATGGCCTCCTTCCCTCGGAGTGGCCGCCTCTAGTGGCTGGTCATTAGGTTAGATAAATTATTATTTATAGTATTAGAGGGTCTACCTCTACATCCAGTTCACGTTAGGGTTATTTCCACTTGCGGCCAAACTAGTTCAACAGCTGCCACACGAGTTAGTTTATAAAGATACCATTACCTTAATATATCGGATTACTTATCCACAATGCCGTAGGGCCGAGATTACCTTACCCGCCGGTGAATCATCCCACATATGAGACCACTCGACTTAACACTTTCTTCACTACACAACCTTGAACTAACCCCCAACAACAAATCATTCCCACAAAAGACTCGTGTTCGGCCTTGTTTTGAGACTTTTTCTCCCTAACGTCAGCATGACAATGAATCATATTTTATTAATATAGAATTTGAATATATTAATGGTTTAAGAGTATATATGGATGTATTAATGGAAAATGTTCGAGACAGCGAGGTTGGAAGGTTAGTTGTCAGCAGAATGTGGTTGGAGCCCGGGGGGGGGTATGACCGGATCAGACCAGTTGAGATCCGTCATTGGTCCTGTCAGTTTTATTCCTTATCTTGCTTCTTGTATTACTCCTGTCAGTTCTAACTACAGTACTGTCAGTTAATATTGCCAAAACATGGTATACGCCCCCCCCCGGACTACTAAACCTACACCAGTTGTCTGGGGGTCGAGACTCCCACCCTCACCCCTCAACATACCCCTTCACCCCCACGTACCCCCTTCACCACCCTCAAGCCAGACAGGTGAGGTACACAACAGAAGGAACGGACACAGAGCTGGCTGGGTCACCAACAATTGTGACTCCCTCGGCTCTGCCTGCCTCAATACTCTTTCTCCTGCCTCTTCGTCTTCCTCTTCTTCCTCGTTCCTCCTCCTGCCGTCACTGAAGAGTCACCCTGACATTCAAAAGGTCGGACGGATTGGAGAATTTTTTAACGGAAGGAAGGACAGACGGACGGACAGACAGAAGGAAGGACGGACACGCAAGCACCAGGAAGCCGACTGTATACTTAACCACCACAAGCACTAGCTAACCTTGGCCCACCGCCTGCACTCCGGATATAATCATCTATGTCCCCTCACTATCACAATATCCGGACTCCAGACACCGCTGCCTGTCGGGGGGGGGGGGGGGGGGGGAACCTTTCGCTATAAAACATTGACCCCAAGAGCGCTGGCAGGCCTACCCGTTTAATTGAACATTTCTCGTGTTTTAAGATTTTTGGAGAATTTTGTTTTATCCTGACTAATATAATCGTGGTTTGGCTTTGTGTTTATAATAGACAAGAAGGGAAAGTTATTTACTTCCGACGCCTGCGTGAGGACAGGTGCCAGTTTGTCATTATTCAAGGACTTAATCTGTACAAATCATTATGTTAATTTTGTCTCCTAACTGGTGCCGAGAGAATGTGTCTAATTAGGTTTGGTCGGGTTAGGTGAGGTCGAGTTGGGTTACGTTAGTTAGTTTAGGTTTGGTTGGGTTAGGTTAGGTTAACAGCTGTACGGTATGAACAAGGTGGCGAAGCTAACCTGGAGTGGACGAGCAGATAAGGTACTTGTGTTATCTGTCCTCAGGTCAAGTTAACAGGTGATAATTAAACACGTGATCTCTCCTCAGTCTTATGCACGGGTGACTCAACCAACACCTGTACAGTACTACCAAGTAATTAATTTCACCTATAATAATAGGAGCTCCGCCTACTGTTTAAGGTGTGGAGTGATCGTCTCTCGCTTGAGAGGGTCGAGGTGTAAATTTTCTTTCAGATTTTCCTTTAACGTTTCCGTTACCCGCCAACTTTTCGCTCACTGTCGCCCATGTGGGTAACATGGCCAGTTCAACGTAATTGTTTATGGATAATGTCTGTCACGATGCTCCTGCAGTTTGGTATCAGCGAGATTACTGGCATTTGTCGTCTTGTCTTCTCGGCGGGTTCGGTGTAAGGGACGTAAAATACGTTGGTGAAACTTTGAAAGTTCTCTATGCCTTGGGGCTGTCTCCCGCAGGAGCCCAGTCTTGCTGGCACACAGCAGAGCGGGGGCGGGGAGGACCATTGCTCGATATACACACAACTTGCTAGATAATTTCAGCTCCTTACAGCTGAAGACACGGGTTCACACTGGACACTCATCACAAACACGCACTGTACACTCATCTCACGCATACACAATCTCTCTCCCCCTAACCTAACCTCGTCCATAATCATAATCAACTTGTGGTTACATTATTAGTCACAGCTGGACACGTGAGACCGCGTCCTGTGTTACTTCATGACATGTGTCGAGGAGTGAGTCAGTCAGTTCACATAGCAACACACTAACTACAGTACATCCGACACCACCGCACCCTCTCTTACGTCCAAACACACACACCAGTCACTCATATACTGAGGATTAGGCACACGACCTTATTTCACTTTATATTACGCACCCCAGCTTATCCCCCCCCCATCCTCCCCACCACTGATCGGCTTGTCCGCCACTTGGGCGATCGGTCACGTCTCGTCACGCGCTGTTGGCAAGTACTGGGCATGCACCGGCTCACACTCGGTGCCGTCACAACACTTCCTGGTACTGTTCACCTTAAGATTGGTCACCTCTGCTGGTTCCTTGGGTCACAGTGTCAGGAAAAGCGCCTCAGGATGCACCCTTATGTGTACCTCACAAAGTACTGAATAAACACAAAATCATAACACCTGTAGGACGCCAAGATACTGACAGCAGCTTCTTATCTTCTTGAGAAATAGACATCTGTTTTGGTGGCTACGGGATCTCCTAAATATTAGGCACCCCAGTTTATTTCACCAGATTAATAAGCACACTAAACGCTACCTGGGGGGGGGGGGGGTAGAGTAGGCTAGGTTAGTGTTAGGGTGTTTAATCATCAGTTGAAATAAGCAGGGATTCCTAATCTTAATGAGATCCTGTATACGTTGTATTTACACTATATCGTTATCTATATATCCTTCAGATTTAGGCATTCTACAACACAATGCTCAGTGTTGGCAAAATGACCATACTTGTTATCTCACTACCAACACGTAGCCTGGTCTGACTTGTCTGGTCAATGTTGATGTTTCCTTACAGGCCGCAGCCTATGTACAAAATAAACCACCTTAACACGCACACTGGATTGGCTTCATTATCTAAGGTCTTTATGTGCGTAATTAGTTGAAGAATTACACTCGCCCATCAATAATTGAACATTATGAGATACAATCCTCCATTTAGGTCTGGCTGATGCGTGCTGAATTTGTTTTCAAGTTACGGTGCACTCAGTATAGCTACGGTAAGACAGCCTCACGGTTGGTAACACTGAGTTATATACAGTACAGTATATATTTCTGGCAACAGCTGTCCTTATTGTGCAAGTGTGTTCTCACTCGTAAAATGGCCTCCAAGGAATCTGGGCTTAACTTGTTTCTTGCCTTGGACTTCACATTCGTTACATACGAAAACACTAATTCAACAAATGCGGTACTCAAAGGAATACAATAAGAGTTCAGAGCAATGGTAGCTAGCTCTTTGTAATACTTTTCCGCAGCTGCATTTTCGTAACTGAAAACCGCTGTTCAGAACTGAACAGGATCTGGGATTACTGAGTTAGGAGACTCCTCTTTCCAATCAGTTTTCATACAGGTACGTTCATACTGGTCTGCTACTGTATTCACATCAAAATTTTCTTTAGCCAACTGTCCAAGGGGCAGAGCACCGAATTGTGACTTAACTTGGCCGAGACAAATTTTAGGATCCAAATATTTTATGTATTCCATTTTCATTGTTGTATTGTCTATTCGTTTATCTAACTCATCTTACTGTCTGCAGTACGAAGTCGTGGCAGCGTTGCTTGTAGTCATTGCTTATTTTGCTCAATCTTAAGTCATATTCAAATTTATCTCCAAGCTTACCATCACTCAGTGACCAAAGGAATTTTATCTGATGAATTTTTTTGTAGAGTTTTTGAAGCAGAAAGTTCCTAAATTCCTTAATATCTCTAAATAACTTGCTGGGATCAGTATTTGATGCTTGGAATGCGGCATTTAGGGATTCAAAATTCTAGGCTATTGGGCAAACAAAAGTAAGATAAAGCTTGTTAACTTCATCAAGGAGCATATCTTTCAGGATGCGTGCATTGTAGTTCTTATCAACAATTGAGCAGAAATATGCCTTCAGTTCTTCCCACTGATTTAAAATTATGTATATGCATTTTCCTATAACGAGCCAGCAAGTGACACAGGCGGTAAAAATTTATCATAGTGTTCATTACCATTGTTCATTGTAGCATATATTTGTTTGTAGTCATCTCTACGTAATGAACATACATTAAACCAATGAGGAATTTCAGAAATTAGGTAGACTAAGTTAGAAGGCAGAGTCTTGAATGATTTTTCACAACACGGGAGGAAATGGAAGAGGCTGGGGAGTCAGTCGGTACTGGCAAATCTGACCCATACGTCGCGTGTACTGAACGGCGCTCATCTTTTGGAGAAAGGAGAGGGTGCATGAACGTGTGGGTTCAGTACAGGTCGTCACAAACAGGCGTTACAAAAATGATTCGGACAACAGGATGTTACTTGGTAAAGTATTATGCTTTATGTTGCATTAAGCTTTATAAGTAGAAGGAAGCTAAAAAGGGCAGAAAAGGTTACTTTTTACTGTCCTTTTTAATTACAAAAATATAGGACAAACAGGTCTCAAAAAGGACGGATTGTCCTTTAAAGGACAGACCTGGCAAGCCTGCCCTTGAGGTACTGTACATACAAGTGTATACCAACAGGATGACCAGACCAATATTGTATTATTTTAAATCAAAATGTACACCAATGTTAAACCCTATTCTCATTAATAAACTCTGAATATATATATATATATATATATATATATATATATATATATATATATATATATATATATATGCAAGTAAATCACTGTAGGTGCGCGAGATCTAGGTATATGCTGATATATATATATATATGTGTGTGTGTGTGTGTGTGTAGTTTAGTACAATAAAAGTTCTTAAAACAATGCATCACGTAGTCAGTTTTCTACCAAATGTTCGTGCGTGTTTAGAATCAGGTGCGCTCACCACCAGTCACCTCGTCTACGGGGCTCTCACTCTGTTTTGGTACTGATGTCACGAGTTAGCTTCAACCAATCGACATACATTTTACAAAACACTCCAGGTCTAACCAATCAGCACCCCTCTCTTTTACCACGTGAGCACCTTTAAATCTTACAGTGACCAATCAGAGAAAGGGGTGTGGCCAAACGGTTCTTTTAAAGGCAGCCACGCGTCCCTACTGCGCATTTACGTCTTACCTAAGTCTCATCTAGCACTTGTGCACACACGGGAAACCTCTGCGTAGAACGCATATTTTGCATTATGTCTGATGCATACTTCGATGAGTACGACCACTATAACTTCGATGACAAGTTGGTACACTCAAGAGGCAGTGGAAAGAACCGCTCTAAACAGGAGGCTGAACAGAATAAACACCACAATGACACCGACGGTCACACCCGTAAGATCGTCAATAACATGAAAAACAACGAAGCCAATAACAGAACGGCTCAAGCTACTAACATCAAGCATTAGGATATTTTTCATTGTGTGGTAAGTATATGTTCGCGGCTTTACCTTTAACAGTGCAGAAAGTTCAGGGTATAATTCATGTCGAGGCAAATATACTGTACAGTACTTTATAATTTCATATATCGGGATGCAATAATATCTCCTTTAAGCGAGATACATTAAGATAGATTCACTGTAGTATGTGTTGAGTACCGATGACTGGTGAATATTCCAACAACTTCCTTTATGATCAAGTATTAAAACAAATTTGAGCAGACGTTGAATATGTTTATTGGAGAATTTGAAGATACGTGAACTTGACCCCAATTCAGTATTCGATATAAACGTGGTAAATTACGCAATTGTGCTGTCTTTATTTTGGAAAACGGTGTTTACTATACAAAATTTGGGACGAGCAATATTAGGGCTTGTATCGGTATATACCAGTACTGTATGTTTGTAACCACGATTATTATACAACGTGTAAAATGTGAAGGTCCCACCAATTAAAATGACTAGTTCACTGCTTCATTTCAAATATTTACACTCATCTGATAAGCTGTATTTTTGTGGTATAATATATTCGTATTATCTTAAAGGCATCCTTAGACACTTTACTTATATGGAAGTTGAATTAAAGGAAGAAAAGGATGCCTTATATTTAAAATATTGACGATAAGTTGCCATAAAAAAAGTTCCTTCAAGTGCGCAGTATCAGCTCCTGGCCTAAACGCAGTTGTCAGTTTTGTTGTTCTACTTATTATTTCTACCGCAAAGGGATTAGGTAATCCGTGAGCCTAATATGTCATTTGTGTATCCTAAGTTGTCTTGTAACGGTGTTGAAGTAATTCACGTAACATTTATGTTCTTTGTACATTATCTGTATATTACCGTTTGGCAACTATTAAGGGTTAGTAAAGGTGGATGGACCATATAAAGAACGTTAGTTGTTTGGTTTCAGTATTCTTATTTAAAGTAAAATGTTTCATATTTTGCTCCAACTGCGATAAGATTTCAAAGTCTTGTAGCATCAGTAATATTAAAAGATAATGTACGAATATACTCGTTATAATCATTGTGTCAAGACGCAGGTGCGTCCATGAAGGTGATGGTTGTTATAACGAGGTTGGGAGGGCCGAGAGAGGAGGTAGCATCAGCTGTTGGTTGCCATGCAGCCAGGCCACCATGGCGCTCCTTCGTGGACCGAGTCCTTTGTTTACATTTTTTTTATTAATTTTTTTAAACTTTTCTATTAAGAAAATAGAAAAATCGATAAATTGCGAACTAACATTTATGTACCAACAATCTACATATGGAAAGGCAGGTTTTTGCATATGCTTAGGTAAAAAACAAAAACTAATAGTTACGCTATCAATTGAAAAAAAAAAAAAAACTGTCCAACTCCTGAGACTGTACCTTCAGTAGCTAACTGTTCTCTAAATTTTCGTATACTGGAAGACAATTCTTATTAAATCTTGAATCTGAGCCACACACTAATAGTTTACATTGCAGAATTTTGAATTTGTTGTTTCCAAATTAATTTAGTCTACTATTTGCAGATTGTTGACGCCGAACCAAAGCTTAAAGTTACTGATAACGGATTTGGAACGCCTTTAGGATGTATGGGCCACCACTACGCCGAGGAAGACTTAAAGCACACGAAGACTTGAGTTTACACTATTAATTATCTCGACTCTAAAATAAATATGCATTTTTGGTCCTCGTCATCAAGGTAGTGGGGTCAGCAGCTTGGGTAGGGCCGGCAGTATTCCCCTTGCCTTTGAGCGGCACCCTAACACCGCTCATCCCGCCCAACTGTCCGAATAGCGCTAGATGGCTGTCCGGACAAATGTGAGGTGTTACCCAGTGTGATCGTCACTACCAAACATCACAGGTTTTTCCAGGCTCCGGTTTCTTCCTGTACGAACACTGGATAGACAAACTGCCCGAACGGCTTGTAAACAATGAAATTATTCTTGTAGTGTTACAATGTTCATTTTACATTCCTGCAGTCTTCCTTCTATTTTACGGAGGTACAGTATTTAAAAGCACTCTGCATTAGCAATCCTGTTTATTTATAAACCTCTGAATATCGGGACCACAGTCTGATTAATCACTGTTGAGTGGTCAATAATTACGGGGAACACATTGTGCTCAGGGTTGCAAATTTAAAAATAACCACATTGACGCTGAGCCCAGACACACGTGAGGAGAAAAAGTGCGCTGCCTGCGGCGGCCCCCACACCACTACCGACCGGACCGGACCTGCCCCAACTGGAAGGAGGCATGCAAGGTAGCCAAAGTTCGCCAAAACAAGAAACTTGGCTACAAGGAGGCTGTCCTTGTAGTTCGCACGAAAGTTACGAAAAAAGAAACAAAAACACAAGAGAAGAAAAATCACAAGTTACCAAGAGACAAGAATACCACGAGACTCCAGGTCAGAACACCTCATCAGGATCACCTCCTCCGACTTCCTCAACATTTACGAGCAACCAGGGCACGAAGAACAGGACCTAGACACTAGCGAATGGACGGTCCAAGAGAGCAAAGAGAGGAAGAAAATAAGATGAACTTCAATCTAACAAGACCAGGCTATTTCCATCGAACAACCCGCATATCAAAAAAGCAAACAACACTTAAGAAAACACCACACCCAATCAAGCCGGCCAAGGAGAGAAACCATTGCCCAACCTAACACTCACCTGACGTATGGTCCTGCCCCCTCTTTCCGCCACGTCCAGGCTGGGTGCTGCTACCCCCTCAAACCTACAACCCCACACCAAGCAAGCTGTGTTGAGCCACGCCATCTGTCCTCTCCACTAAAATTCCCTTCCATCCTCTCTCTTTGAAGCCTTTATTCATTCAGGGTGTCAACTAAAACAGTACAGGAGGAAACCCGAGCCGGGGAAAGAAGTACTAACACTGGATAGTCCAACAGCCCAAACGGCTAATAAGCAAAACAACTATTTTAGTTTTGCAATGTTCATTTTACATTGCGTAAATTCGTGTAGTCCTGCAGGTCTTCCTTCTACTTTACGAAGGTACAATATTCAAAAGCACTGCGTTGTTAAATTTTTTTTTTGTAAACCTTTTAAACCTCTTGAGTATCGGGACCAGTCTGGTTATTCACTGTGGAGTTGCCAGTTAGTTTTACCGAGGAGCACCCAAAGCAAGCTTTTGCTCTTTATTTTAGGTTGTGCCCGTTGTGATAATAAAAATAATGATTTTGTATATGTTACTTTTATTGACATCACTTCTGGAGGACTGATGGATAATTTATATACAGGATATAACATTGGGCGATGAAGAACAGACCGAACGGTAAGTAATGTAATATATGAAAATAAAGACCCTTGTTAATGGCTCGCATGAACACAGCAAACAGTTTTTCATCAAAATTTAAAGCACACTAACCTAATGTTAATAAATGCGTGGCCTACACTTCATCACAAGACGATAAATCTACAAAACGAAGCAACCCGCTAGCTCCATAAGTAACGGTTTACACATTATCTGGGCTACTGTAGATGCAGTAACTTCTTACAGTACTACCACCAGAAGTTGGGTTGGTTAAGCCAAGTTCTATACATCGTCTTAATGTTTTTATTATCATCCAAAGGACATGGAAAAATTTAACGAAATCGAACTTCTGGTGGTAATGCTGTTCAGACATTACCGATGTCACTAACGCCCGGCCGCCTGCACTACGGTGTCTAGTGAGGAGAGTTGATGCGATAAATATTTAAATGATCCTACATATTTAGTCATGACCAAGCATATTTTAAGGTCTAAAAATTTTTACCATAAATTATTCTACCCAAGGTTAGATTTTATTAGTATACTGGTTAGATTATAATATGTACTTACCTATATCTTCTACACGTATTTCATAACGTTATCTACCAAACCTCTGATGGAGACAGGGCATGACTGGATTGTGAATAGTTTAAAATAAACAACTGATCCAGATATTATAACACCTGATCAACTGTTATGTTAATTTCGTAGATCTCCCGTCACGGGTCACTTACCAGGATCAATATCACCGCACTCTTTCCATGGGCGTCACACTACCACTTTTTGTTCCCAACTTTCCGAGGGGTTGCCATTATTTGCTAAGCACGTCCTGTCACACACCTCAAGAACTTTGGCGCCAACTAGACCCAGGGCGGCAGGCACTCGTAATGCAAGAAGTCATGTTAGATGTACAGCATAAGGAATATCAATAAAAATGTGTACACTTCAGATATTTATCAAATATGATATAGTAATTTTACAATTAAATGTAACCATTATATCTGGCTCAATATTTTATTTTGACTCCTCCTCGATTATGGATCTTAGCTTGACTACGATAATTGGCGGAATCATTCGAGAGGAAATGACTAATTTCGCTTGAGTGAATGACAACTTTTTTTTTTAACTGGGATTAGCCCACCCGGGCACAGGTCACTGACCCACATCGGGGCCTGGGGGACTAAAATGAGATAATAATAATTTCATAATAATAAATAAATAGTGAAGTAGTAATAATAGCATAAATAATGATAATACATACAAAAATAAAAAAAAAAGAGATCTTTA
Organism: Homarus gammarus; assembly: GCA_958450375.1. Lineage (NCBI taxonomy): Eukaryota > Metazoa > Arthropoda > Malacostraca > Decapoda > Nephropidae > Homarus > Homarus gammarus. Next base: position 2,715,773 of record CAUDMG010004131.1, on the reverse strand, counting down.
GTGAAACAATATGAATGTTGTGTTGTTAAAGTATGAAACAATTGAGACAAGTCAGATCAGCAGCCTGGGACTTGGTCACAATTTTTGTGGTGCCATATAGCAGCAGGTCTACCATTAAACAACACATTATGCTTCCAATATCTTACCAGGTGGTATTACCTCCGTTTGGTAGCTGCCTACTACAACTTGTGGAAAAAAAACCCGACAAAAATAGGAGTTTCCGTAGGAAGTGACGCCTACACCTTTACCATACAATAAAATTACCTAATCACATAGTAAAGGATTTTGTTATTATTAGCGATATCTTGTGTCCCATAACAATTTTGGTAAATAATTGGCACCTCTGCCTGAAGACTTTCTTGTGATTGCCTAATACTTTAATAATTCAATACTGTATAATCAATAAGCCTACTGAGTAAATGATATGAGTGAATATCAAATGCTATCTTTGTGATGTTTGGCAGTACTGTAGTCTTCGGTGGTGTTGATTGTATAATCCTGCTAAATTCTATAATAGTTCAGTGATGAGTTTTGTTAGTTCGCCAATGGTGCTGGGGGCGAGATTATTATTTTTTTCATTTTTTAATACGTGGAATAGCCCACATGGGCACAGGTCATCGGACCCACAACGCGGCCCGGGGAGGAGATAAGAGTAAAAAGAATTTAAAAATAGAAGATACAAAAAATATTCTACACCACAAAGATGCTGGAAAACCATTTTGTTTCATGCGACAGATTGTAAGAGTATGGAAACACAGAAGGCAGAGCATTCCACAGTTTGGCTGTGTGAAGAAAGGACGTTCTATAACAGGTTATTCTAGTGTGACCGACATCCACAGAGAAACGGTGAACATAGTGGGCAAGGCGTGTGTTAAGAGCCCACGGCCTTGCCGTCGGTACAAAGGATGCCAAATCCACAGAACTTTGCCCGTTAAAATACAGTACCTGTGACCGGGGGTTGTGTGTGTGTGAAGCAACTTTGCAGCTTGCTTGCCTTTTCCTAAATTCTGATAAACTACTCCCTTTCCAACAGGACAGAGGGATAATTAATTAGTTAGTTGTACTTGTTAGTTTCTATTTGACAATAAAAATTTGGTAACAATCCTCCACTCGTTAATCTTGGCTTTACCCTTAACACAGGAATATGTATTAAGTAAACTCCAGTAAATTAAATCACATGTTATTGAAAATGCAATACACATATTAACAATTTTTACATACACACTGACAAATTCAGCTGACGCACTATGAATACAGTAACACCATACAGTACTGTATCTCTTGGAACACCACACAAACTCAAGGGTGGGAGAATTCAAAAAGGTATATTGTTGCCAGTAGTAGTAGTAAATAAAATATAAAGACAACACAATCACATGTTTATTTGCTAAAGTTTATAACCGGGAAATACCATTGTAAATCAGATGTACTGTGCTTTATCACCAAACAAACCCACACAATTCACATAAAACAAAATTTAACTGATTTCTCTGAACTTTTAAACATGGTAAATAAAATTTACTGTAGTGCTGAAAATCAAGTGTAACAGATACCTCTCGTGGTGATTCCCGTATGAACTGTACATTCAACCTTCACCATACCATAATTCAAACATGTTAATTGTTAGTATAATTAGTACTGTTACAACAAATTATATACCTTCGAGATATCATGACTAGTGTGTGAATTACAGTATACAAAAGCCAATAATACCATAGAAAACTTAACCTTACCACTCCCCATTTCATCAGCTTAGTTGGTGGGACATTTCACTCCCGTACAGTAGGTAATGATCTGAAGAAAATGGTTACAGATATTTGCATCTATCATAACTAACACACAGTATACCATAGGGGTATACGATATTGCTTATGCCAGGGTTTTTGTGTGTGTACTGTACCTACTTTAGGATTCACAATAAGACATTTACACAATGATGTCCAATGTGTAAAATATCTTGGTTCATGAAGCACCCTGGTAATGGGATTCACAATACGAAGCATGATAGTTGTTTTATCATGATTTTGTGACACTAATTCACAGGCATATCACATGATCGTTTTATCATGATTTGGCATAACTATGACAATTTTATTCTGGAAAATTTCCACCATAAATGACTAAAAAACATAACAAGTAACTATGATGGTGTAAAGCACAACACCATAAAATAAATTAACTTTGAACAATTTAACAATGAATACTGCACAGTAAAGAGAAAATTATTATTATTATTATATTAACTCACACCAGAAATAGACTGAGCTATGCTTTTATGTATATTTTATCAGTTTCACTATGATCTTCATTCCTTGATACTGTATTGGTTGGAGCACATAATACAGTTTCCTTATTTAGGTCACTACACAAGTCTTTTGTCACTTAATCTTAAAGCTGTACATGTATGTTGTTCCTAATAACTCTGACAACTTAGTTCTTAAGTTACAACACTTGACCTAAGCATGGTAAAAAGATCACAGTCAATCATTCCTGACAATTTAACTACCTACTTCTGTACACGTAAAGTACATTGCACTGGTGCCCAAGGTAATTACTTTATCCTGGCTGCCACTGGTCAGCCTCTTTTATGGTGGATGTGGCATCATATAGTCTGTTTCAGCTAACATGGCAGTGACTGATTCTCTGTACACTACTTGTGAATGAGTTGGATCATAAATCACACCTTCCAGAGATTGGGGAATTTTACTGGTATTCTCTTCATCTTGCACAAACTCTAGTTACCAACTGATGCAATACAAACCAATATTTTACAGTTTTGCTAAATTTTATTATTCATCATATTGTTTCTAAGATGTGAAAATAAATTGTGTTTATGGTTCCCTAAGATGCCTACACATATAAAGTACAGAACAGTAAAGGTCAGTGTAATAATTAACACACTGAAGCTTCATAATTTCACTTGGTAGAAGAAAAATTATAACCTTTCTACGTCTTGTATCATTCTACCTCCCTGTCACATTCTACACATCTTTTATCATTCTACCTCCCTGTCACATTCTACACATCTTTTATCATTCTACCTCCCTGTCACATTCTACACATCTTGTATCATTCTACCTCCCTGTCACATTCTACACATCTTGTATCATTCTACCTCCCTGTCACATTCTACACATCTTTTATCATTCTACCTCCCTGTCACATTCTACACATCTTGTATCATTCTACCTTCTCTATTTTCTGTGGCCCTAAACCTTCCCACAGGACTATGAGACAAGTCAACACAACAGATTGATGGAGTCAAGACAACACTACACAAGATTAATACTGAAACATATAAAAATATCTTGCAGCACATAGCCAAGTTTATCACCCAAAAGTCACATATCCTAGCCAGTTATGATAGCATATTCCAGTTACATTTCCTAGTACATTCTAGACACATTTACCATAACCAGTATATAGTACAGTATTCCAATACATTAAAGGTCAACAATTCAGTATTTCTTAACCCTAATTGATCTAGTCTTATAATTATTCCTTCTCAAAATTTTTACTATGTGAGTATTATGTCAGTATATTCTAGGTGTTTATCCCAGAATATTCCTTAAAACTATTGGACGACTATTGGACGACCGAGTATCTTTTTCATATACTGTATGTATGTTGTGTTGCGTCATTGTACCCTATCCTACCATCCTACGGTAATATAGCCTGAGACTATGATTGCTTATATCATTATAGTTGTTATTATAATTAATGTATATATAGTATGACACTATAGCCTGCCACTATTATGATGCAAGTATTCCTCTACAGCCTAACTACTGTAACTAATATCACTACAAGAGTAACATGCATTTCAGGAACCTAAAATCCCTGATATTCAGCATGTTTGTTAAGATGGTAACAGAGGGAAGTTTCAGTGAAGTACAATATCACTTTATAACACTACTGCACTGCATCAAAACTCAGTCTTGTATGGGAACCTTTTAATAAGAATTTCCAGCCTAGACAAGTACCCACGCCTCTTTACACAATATACTCACTTTACAGAATAGTACAGTAGTATTCAGTTTTATTTTCATTATCTGTTTCTCTCAATATGTGTAGCTAGTTTAATGTAAATCTATTTTATTCTCATATTGTATTGTACTGAACCCAGGGCAGTAGTGAAAGATATGCACCAACACTCCCCTTGCATGTACAAAGACTTATTTCCTGCAGAATAATTGTATTGTATTATTTGTATGGGGTCACCGAGATGCTCAACAATATCTATAATAACATTCCACCGAAACTTCCTTCTATAAAACATTACTTTTGTGCATACAGTAATAACACCATCACCTATCACTAATAAATCTTAATCATAAAGTACTGTGCAATAATAAACTACTACAGTACAAGCAAAAGCAATAAAATCAAAGCCAATTGTAAGACCATTAGTATCATAATAGTTTTATTATCAATGTATTTACCATATACAAAAATTGGTGAACCGTGTCCCCTCATACATGCCTAAGTCGTGCTACATCCTCACACAATAATTACTGACGATACAGTAATCTTAAAAGATGCGATCACCATCCAGACTATCAGTACAGCATCCAGTCTTAAACATCTGGTACAAAAATCTTTCTTAGGAACCAGATTTTATCAAATAATCCTACATCACTAAAGAAATACATTAGACGAGTATTTAGACACATGACAAGGCCCAACAGGGAGAGAAGCAGCCTGTTATGTTCGGGGCTTTCATTACCTGCCAATTCCAATTTTTCATTTCTCCCATTGTTAACTGCTTAGATCTGCTCACTTCCAATAATCATGAAACCACTACACCAAAACCAACCAATTGGCTTCACCAATGCCAACAAAAGCTTACCTTGTTATCTACAATGGTCAGCTACACTGTACATGTACAGTAGATAAAAATTGTGATCAAAATAATAGAATGTTTGATACTTGTTAACTTTAGTCCTATATAATTCATTACCATAAATCTGGCAACATATGTGAAATCTTCAGAAAATTCTAAGATAATTTTCTTCCATGATGTTTCCGTCACAAATGCATAGTAAAGATAATATGGCGCTCGAAAGTTTGGTTTAGGAAATTAACCTTGACATATCACCATTATCGGGTGATCCACCATCCTCTTCAGAAATCCAGTTGCACACGTGCCGGACAGCTCCGCCCACGGCCAATCACAATTAGTCATTTCAAAAATTATACCGCCCGCTTAATTTCCGGCCAATCAAATTAGTTTTTGTTTGAATAGTAAGAGAAACAATTGAGACCCTGCAATTGTGTAAATGAGGCAGAATGTCAGATGAGCAACCTGGGACTTGGTCACAATTTTTGTGATGACATATGTTCTTTGACTTTTCCATTTTTTATTCACGGTTTCTGTTCATATTTATTTACTGAAGTGGTTAATGCTTTAAAGCAAATTATATTGAAATATGAATGGCAAATGAACAAAAATGAATAGAGGGAATTAAATGAGGTAGGTTAAGGGAAAGGTGCTTTGAAAATGTTTGTTTTATTTCCGTTGACTTTATGTACTATTAACCGACCTTTTTAGGATAGAAAACGGGAGTCAACACAGCAGAAATTCGAGAAGCTCTCTGTTTTTCGTGGAAATACAGCTGTTGCAGCTGCCTTTGACAGCCCAAAGTTTATTTTCAAAGCCCATGAAATCATAGAGCACAAGTAGGTATAAAGGAATTTTCTGGTGGTGGACGTTGCCAGTTCTTTTTTCGGAAAACTAGTGGCACTGGTCGGCCACCTCACCAGGCCAAGAACACCATATGCAAGTGACGTGGTAAAAAACAGCCAAAATGGGGACGTACACACCCCATTTAAGAAGAAAAGACTATCGGATTGGTTTTCAGGTAAGCCTGAATATGAAAATGTATGTGAGGTAATGTTCGACATACTGAAAATAAAAGAGGAACAAATAGTTGGCTTTCAACTCTTAAGAAACAATAAAGTGGTGGTGAAATTTGGGGAAAACCCTGTTTTTGAAAAATTTTGTGAATATGAAGACAAAATTATAAGAATTCCTAATAGTGATGAGACTGTTAAAGTGATGAATTTCAGTAAAACCTTAACTTATGTATCAGTTAAAGATCCTCCATTTGAAATTGGAAATGGAATTATATTAAACATCATAAGTAAATATGGTAAAGTGGAAGGAATGAGGCTAAACAAGTATACAAAAGGACCAGCGGCCGGACTGTTGAATGGAACAAGAACCTTCAAGGTAAATTTAAAGAACAACATTCCATCATCAGTAACAGTAGGTGGCCATAGTTTAACTTTCCTTTATGCTGGACAGAGGAAAACTTGTTATAAATGTGGACATGAAGGTCATTTGGCAATTGATTGTCACATCGAGGAAGTAGAGAAGGTGAACATTTTTAATGAGGAAGACTTCCCTGCGATACAACTTTCTGGTGAGATCCACAGCTCAAGGGCAGGTGTTAAAGAAGGAGTAAAAAGTGTCACAGTAAGTCAGGTTCCAGCAACAACCCGGCATGGGGTAGAAAGGGAAGAAGTGCCCGTTCAGACTATATCCCAGGATGCTGTGGATCCAGAAGGTACCACACACCCAGATCATTCAGAAAATGCAGCACATGAAACTTCCACTACATGTGAAGCCGAAATACATACAGAGAGGAATAATGTGGATCAAACTAAAGGTAATATATCTTGTGAAAATATGGAATATGATAAAGAGGATGACACGGAAGCAACAAATATGACGAGGACAGTGTGTGAAGTGGCAAGAGGTGAAAATTGTAGAGGCTACCTGTAATATGTCACCAAGCATAAACAGGTATGACGCAAACAAGAAAGAACTGAGCAAACTGGTGAAAAATTAATTGGAAATTAACGGCAGTAATGATGAAAATCAAGTAAAAGTGAAAACAGATGGTGATATTTCAAAAAATTCTGGAAAAAAGGTTTGTACGAAGCAAAATAAGAACAATGAAAACCAAAGTAATTTGAGTGGTCAAGTGAATAGCCAGACAGGAAATGGATTAGAATGTGGGAAAGGAAGAGAAGATGATGGGAAGAAAATGGATCCAATTGGAAAAGATGATTCAAGGTGGGAAAAGGTTGAACATGTACAAAGCTGGAAAGTACGAGCAGTTAGTGGTAGTAAGGTGGTGTCAAGTAAGAGGGATGGAAAAGAAATAGCCAAAAAAGAGGTGATTAAAGGGGATAATAGTACAGATGAAGAAGAAAAACGAGGCGTAAAGAGGAAAAAAGTAAATGAATGATTTTTTTTATTACATTATTATAACAATAATTAAAGATGTATATAATGTTTGCAACATTAAATGTGAATGGTCTAAATAGTTTAGGTAAACAATTGCAACTATTATCTGTTGTTAAGTACTATAATATTGACATTCTTATGATACAGGAACATAATGTTAAGGATCCAGGGAAATTATCTTATCTAAATGATTACTTTGAAATTATTATAAACAGTACACATTTGTTAAAAGGAGGAACTGCACTATTAGTTGGAAAAAATCCCACTTTCAAAATACTTAACTATGAGATGGACGAGAATGGCCAAATTTTATGTGTCAGAGTTTCCGTGTTAGACCATATAATTCCCATTATTAATATTTATGCCCCACAGGGAATGCAAGGAAAAGGAAGAGAAAAGAACTGTTTTCTGATGATTTATTATATTATATCAGAAATAATATTGAAAATATAATGATTGGGGGAGACTTTAACTGTATTACCAGCATGAGAAATTGCAGCAATCATAACAAAGGTTTGGTATCCAAAGCCTTAACAACTCTTATAAAGGATATAAAACTTAGGAATGTTGCCATGATACAGAATTATCAACCTGAGTTAACTTATGTTAGGGATAAATATGGGTCAAGAATTGATAGGCTTTATGTTAAGGGGCTTGAGAACAAAATAGTAAAATGTGATACAGTTCCAGTCAGTTTTTCAGACCATTCAATGGTACTGTACTGTCAAAAGTAAACATTAACAAAAATGTAAAAGTAGGTAGAGGCTTCTGGAAACTGAATTGTAGTATTTTAAACTCGGATGAGGCACAGGAAAACTTTGGAGTGTTTTGGAAACGTGTTAAGGAGAAAATAAACAAATACCAGAATATTTTACAGTGGTGGGAACAATGTGCTAAACCAGAATGCAAGAGCTTTTGGATAAAAATATGTAAAAGAATGTCCCAAGAAAAATATGGGCTAATTAATTTATTTCAAAGTAGGTTAAGAGAACTTTATGAAGAAGCTAAATACTTTGATGTGAATTATGAAGAAATAAAGGCACTGAAAACCAGAATAAATGAATTAAGGGACAAAATTTGTGAAGGCGTTAAAATAAGATCCAGAATAAAAGACAGAATAGAAGGAGAAAAGCTTTCTCGCCATTTGATCTGTAAAGAAAAAGTAACGGAAACAAGGAATTAATTACTAAGGTTAAGAGAGAAAATGGTGAAGAAATTGTGAATACAGAAGGCATTATCTATATAATTAAAGAATTTTTTAGGAATCTATATAAAAGAGTTGAAACTAATGATGAATACTGTGAAAACTTTATAGAGAATTGCAAACCATGAATAAAGGAATCAGAAAATGAATCTTTAATAAAACCAGTAAACGAGAAGGAAATATGGGAAGCAATTAATAGTCTCAACCTTGGTAGATCCCCCGGTAGTGACGGTCTACCTGCAGAGTTTTATAAACATATGTGGAAATTTATCAGGGTAGAGATCATGGAGGTTATTCAGTTTATCTTTAGCAATAAATTATTAAGTGTATCACAAAATGATGGAAAAATAAAGCTCATGCCGAAAAAGAGGAATCTGAATTTAATTGAAAACTGGAGACCAATAACCCTCCTAAATGTCGATTATAAAATAGTAGTTGCAAAAATATTGGCAAGGAGAATTAAACCTTTTTTACATTCAATATTGTCAAACGACCAATACTGTTGTATTAAAGGAAGGTCAATAATAGATTGTAATATCATGGTTAGGGATATAGTGCAATTTGTTAATAGTGAGAACCAAAAATGTGCCATGATAAACTTAGATTGGTCAAAAGCACTTTGACAAGAGTTGACATAAAATTTGTATTTAGGGTAATGGAAAAATTAGGCATTAACAATGTTTATGTAGGCTGGATTAAAATGTTGTATGGAAATTGTGAGAGCAAGGATTTGGTTAATGGCATACAAAGTAAGTCATTGAAAGATCAGTAAGACAAGGATGTCCTCTTTCTATGATTCTCTATATATTTTTCCAAGAACCTTTTTATTTATCAGTAAACAGCAATACCAGAATAATTCCCCCACAGTTACCAAACAACATAAAAATTCCCATACTGGGATATGCTGATGATTCTAGTCTTTGTTGCCACACACCAGTCCATAATTGAGGTTAGCGGAGAAATAGAAAGGTTTGAGGAAGCAACAGGTGCTATATTAAACAAAGGTAAAACAAGTATTATGGGCTTGGGTGAGTGGAGCAACAGGTGCTATATTAAACAAAGATAAAACAAGTATTATGGGCTTGGGTGAGTGGAGCAACAGGTGCTATATTAAACAAAGATAAAACAAGTATTATGGGCTTGGGTGAGTGGAAGAAGAGAGATTTATGGCCTGTGCTGTGGATGAGATCAGCAGAATATTCCAGAATTTTAGGCACTATATTTTATGAAGATTACGAACACTGTTAATATGAATTGGAACAAAATCCTGGAAAATATCAGCATTACTGTAAATTGTTTATCAAACAGAAAATTATCCTTGTACCAAAAAGAAATTATTGTGAACTCTAAAGTTTTGTCCAAGGTATGGTACCTATCCCATACATTTCCATTAAATAAAATGTACTCACAGAAAATTGAATCATGTATTTTTAAATACATATGGTGGTATGTACCAGCCAATTAAAAGACAAACTCTGTATTTACCTGTCAAGCAAGGTGGTATTGGTGTAGTTAATGTGTTTTGTAAAGCAGCTGCTATATTATGTACAACTTTCATAAAAATTGCTTCAGACCTTGAAAAGAGGAAATCCTTAACTCCATATTTTACAAGTATAAGGACCAGCTATCTATTAGAAATGAAACCTACAGATAATGTCTCCACCTTATTATAGTATTGCAATCAATACCCTACGAAGGTTAGCAAGGCATCATAACTTTCCAAACGTCAAGAATAAAGATGTATACAATATGTTAATGATATGGACTAAACCAGCAGTTGAAGAAAAGTATCAGCTGTTTAAATGGCCTTTTATTTGGGAAAATATTACTTGTAAATATATGGATCGTCACCAGAGAGGCTTCATATATAGGTATATTCATGAAACTCTACCAACAAATCAGAGACTTAAAATGTTAAACATAAAACAAGATGATAGTTGTGTAAGATGTGGTGAGGTAGAATATCCATTACATGTATTTTACTTGTTTCCATAACAAAGAGATAATTAAATGGTTTAAAAAATTCCTGAATACAGTCTGCAATGTCAATAGCAAATTATCTCTACATTTCTTAATGTTTAATATTAACTGTAGTGATAATAAGAATAACAATACAATGATCATGCTAATGCTAGATTATATTTACTGTTAAGTAAGAAAGAAAATTATAATGTTAAGGAGAGTATAGCCTTTATTAAAGGCAGGATATATTATAATAAATGGATGATCAAGTGTATTTTAAAAGAATAGTCTTCAAAATATTTCACTTACAAATATGTTAATATGTATACAGTATATGTAAATTGTAAAAAAAAAAAAAAAAATAAATAAATAAATAAATAAAAAATTATCCGACTTTTTGGGATTTTTTGGATTATCTGTCGGCCCCTTTCCGTCATATGTGGTCAGTTAATCAAAGTTTTACTGTATTTGTTAATCAGTTTCTGTCTCCATTTTGGAAGCATGAGCCACTTAATCATCATTTAATAGTGTCTCATAAAACTACCGTTGACTGGCGTTCTTTTTGTAGTGAGTTATGTCAGCATTGGTTTCAAAATCAGGAAGCTGTTGGTGGTCCCAACATTGAGGGACAAATAGACAAAACACTCATTACCCAACGAAAACAGGAGAAAGGCCGTGTTTTAAGTCAGGTAGGGATGTTTGGGGGGCACTGAAAGAGTATCGAAGAAGAGATTTATTATTCCAATCATTGACCCAGGTTTAGAAGACTGCACTAGACCTATTTTAGAAACGTAAATTTTTAAATATGTTCGTCCTGGAAGCATCATTTACTTGGATTTTTGGGCGGAGTATAATAAGTCGAGAGATAGTGTTTACCAACATTTTAAGGTAAACCATAGTGAAAATTTTGTGGCTCCCGAAAATCCCCGCATCCATACCCTGAGAATTGAAGGGGCTCAGAGGGATGTAAAAGAGTGAATAAAGCGCCCTGGCATGAGAAAGCAATATTTGGCCACACACATATTTATTAATGCCCAAGAGATGACGTCTTGCATGTATTTAAAAAAAAAGAAAAAAAAAATTATATATATATATATATATATATATATATATATATATATATATATATATATATATATATATATATATATATATAAACAAACAGCTGAATTGTACCCACTATTCTCAGAATGCCAACGAACAAACGCCCCCCCACCCCAACAGTAGTAGTGACGGACGACCCTGAAGAGACTCAACCAGGAACTGCAGGGTTACAGGCAGCGTCATCTAGGCCTTCTACATCCTCCTCTGATTCTGAATAAGGTAAGGAAAGTGGTTAGGTTAGGTTGCATATTTTAGTGATGAAAAGTATGTTTTTCCTTTGTGTTTCAAAACTAGTACAGTACAAGTCACTCCTTTTTTAGTTAACTCCCCAACCCAAAACCCCCGGTTCCCGTGGAGGTCCCCCATTAGGGGTTGGGCGGTGATGGTTCGGACGGTGGGATAGTCCAGCCACCGACGCTCCTAAAAAAACGAGAGGGTCCTGGGACTGCGGGATTTTGCGTGAGCATGCGAGTTTGTTTACTATCAACATATGGAGTTTACAGGTTCAAGAACCAAGTTCATTGTGAAGAGCTGCAGAGGTACCTCTGTGAGCTCCAAGAATGGTCGAAGAAATGACTGCTGAAATTTAATGTCACGAAGTGTAAGAGGATGCACCTGGGGCGTATCAACGGTAAGGAGGCGAATCACATGTCCCAACGGGATGAAGAAACTGCACTATTTGAGACTGAATGTGAGAAGGACCTAAGTGTGTATGTTGACTATGAGCTGAAGTTCTCGGGCCATTGCGAGAAGTAGGTAAACCAGGCAAATAAATAAATGGGCCTTATAAGGTCGTTCAGATATCTAGACAATCCATCCCTTGTAACGACCTTCAAGAGTGAAGTGCTTCCCCATCTGGAGTACTGTCACGGTTACGAGGTCATTGTCCCACGGGAATACGACCTCAAGCTCACACTTGTATGTAAGAAGTTAGACGAAGATGTAGTGGAAAATAATGCAGAAGAAATAAGAGATGAATAAAAAAGCAAAACAATGTCAAGGTTGTGGAGGTGTATCCTATGTATGCCCATAATATAATCAAGGTTCGCTTTGCAGACACAACGGATGCAAAAAGAATGAAGGAGAAGGGGCTCTATGCATATGGCACTTCCATCTCATCACACCAAATAGAATATGAAAAGTATAAGCCCATCCAACAATGTATGAAGAGCTATAAATACAACGACCGCATGACCAAGAACTGCACCCTGCAAGGGGTCATATGCTCTGAGTGTTCATCTGTTCAGCACTTCTACAAAGACTGCTGTAGCACCATAAAAAAGTGTCGTCTGCGAGGGTGACCACAGGAGACCTGTCTGGTCAGGAAACAGATACACGATGCACACTGGAATGGTGGCGGGTCAAGAGACGTCAGCACTAACACGAAGAAGTCATAGCTCGCAGCCTTCGACAGAGAACTCCAGCCATTGTGAGAAGCCAAAAGTACCAGCGACAGGCATCGGTCAATGTCGAAAAAATGGCATCATCTTTACCGCAAATGCTTGCAAACAGAGCACCTCGAATCACAATGATGCATCCACACCCTGCACCAATACTTTTTGGTGCGAGTGTACAATTTTCAGCTGAAATGGCAGGCTCGAATCCCTCCTAGTACTGTACCTAAATTCTTCTTACTGTATTCAGAGAAAGCGAGTAAGCCACGATTGTACTTGTTGATGGTGAAACACTTTTTTGGTGAATTAACATTCTGCTCAGATGTTATAATTGAGAGTTGTATGAAACTTTTTTTTTTACTACAGTAGATGAAATGTAACAATTTATGTACTTCTCAGTTTTAAACTGAAGTCATAAATGGACAGAAATTACCGTTGGTTGCCTAAAAATGAGTTTTATGGCCTGTTTATCCTCCACAGGTCTTATACAAAAACAGAAGACCTGGGTATTATAAAATATTTAATAAAAAACAATATTGTGAAGAATTTTAAAGGAAAAAAGCTGTGGGAGACCTTGCAGCCTCATAAAAAGTGAGTCATTATTACCATTAGCATTAATATCATTCTATGTCTTGTGCCTTATTTCAATAATGAAACAAACTCGCTTGATGATGTGCATCATCATCTTATAAGTCAGCTCCCAGAAAAATACTTTCACTTTTAATTATTTTTCTGGATATACAGGCATGTTATTTCTTTTAATATTAAAGATTTAAATTTTTTTCCAGACAGAACAAAGCAGAGTCTACGGTGTAGGTTCGTAAGGATTATTTTGCCCAACATAGAAACCTACCCCATCTCACAACAGGCCATGGAAAAATTCCAGTTACTGTACTGTACTGCGCACATCATTGTCATTCCTAAAAACCCGAGTTAATTCATATTACGCTACATAACATTAAAATCCACCGCACTTGTAGAATCTCAGAGATCGGGAAACATTGATAAAGGATAACTCACCTACTCAATGTTACTGAATCATGTGTTGTATTGTACCCAGGTACAGTTATATAATGTTAAGGAGAACTCAGGGTATCCATAAGGTGATTGGTAAAGTCCAGCTGAGCCGGACTAGTGTACTGTAGGACTAAGTGTGGATCATGGTTTGAAGGTCATACGACTGTATTTAAGTCTGTGAACGTGTAGCGAACATAACTTCCACAAATATCATATGAAAATACATGAGAACAATGATCTGGAAAAAGGATAAAGGAATCAGAACTATGTGAAGTGATCTAGAAACTATGCTCCAATGAGGTAATTGTGGCCAGACCTAGAGGCTTTTCTTCTTGTTCTTTGGCATACGTTAAATTATCTGTCCTCGTAAAGGATCCCGACCAACTCCGGTGTCATGATCGTGATGACGGCTAACCTAAAAACCCTAAGGATTCATATTACGCTTAAACTTCCACAAAACCTTCCGAGTCCCCCAGTGGAAACGTCCTCCGTTTTCTCTGTTTCTTTGTTGACGTCATCGAGAGGCTGTCTTTGTCTAAAGGGAACTTTGAATATAATCCGCGGGTTTTGTAGCAAGAAGCTGTATGTTGGGACCTGTTGCCATCCAACCCTTTGTAATCAATTTAACTTTTGCCTTTGATAGCTCAGTCAGAGCACTGTTAGTGAAGATAATAGTAGGGAATGAAACTGAGTTCATAGTCTCAGTTTCAATGTCAGAGTGTACAGAAAGGTAATTCATCGAAATAGAAATAGGTGGAATCCCTGACCTAGTTTGAGTGAGGGTGCCGAGGGCATTTCAACGCTCGCCCCTTCACCCATACAGGTCCCTAACAAGTGCTCGCCCCTTCACCCATACAGGTCCCTAACGCAGCCTAGGCCGTGTCTGTAGCGTGGATGTTGTATCCACTATGTCTGGAAAGATGTCCTAGGTCCAGTAGGATCAGTTATCTTCGTGAGACAGGAGGTCAAGGCACTTTAGTACCATCTATGGGCCCCATAGCTGGCCAGTCTGACCCTAACCTGTGGATTCCCAGCATACCACACTGATCATGGTTGATAGCTGAAGTTCCTCGTGTCAACCATTGAGGACGGTGACGTGAAGATGTAAGATGTGGGCCACAATGACCACAAGACGAAGGTTTGTTTTGGTTAACGGGTCTCTTGCTGCACCACATTGGAAACTTTCTGCTATGTTACGAGTTGGGGATTTAGAATATAGTTAAAAGTCTACCCAGATCCTAACAGGCAACAACAATAAAAAAACCAAAGACAATCGGACTATAAAAGGGTAGACAAAGGATGCGAGTTTTTGTTGTGTATAATAAAGTACCATAAATTCCTTAACAAAAGATTCAGCTTTCTATAATTTACCTTTAACCATACTTAACCTAAACATTAACAGTATATACATATTTATACAACATACAATAATATGAAGCAAGGTGGAGGTGGGGAGGCAATATAGGATAACAAATACTTAAGTGCGGAGCCGAGATGGCTGAGTATTGTAAAAGACGGTAGGTAGTCACTGTGCCGTAGGTTTCCAGGATAGGTGATCCTGTGGTCACTTCCCAGAGTGAACTGAACTCTCATCGAACTGGAGCTGATGAAGACGACTTGGAGGAGGTGACGCAACAACCAGGACATGGAGAAGGGAAACCCCGGAGTGGTAACTAAGACTTGTCATACTCGGGTTTCGTCCCTAAATGGCGTTGCTCGTAGTGCTGGGTAGGTAGATCATGACAATTGATGGCGTGGTTCGTAACAGCTATAACATAAGATATTGTGATGTCACATCTCAAGACCATGTGTAACTTAGAAGTTCACACTGTCAAGCAGAGCTAAAAAGTTCTCCTGTGAGGAATGTGGCACAGAGCTTGGCTTCAAGTCTACTCTTCAGAAACATTTACTTGGACATAGTGGTGTGAAGGAGTTTCAATGTGAGCAATGTGGGAAATGTTTCTCCCAGAAGAGTAAATGATTTTATGGTATTATTTTCGCAGGTCATTCAAGTGTTCGCTTTGGGTTTTTGTAGAAGGCGGCTTCCAAATGGCATTAAATATAGAATTCATATTTTTTATAATAGCTAACTTTGAATGCCATTCCAAATGTCTGAGTGTAATACTTTGACCATCCCACCTGGGCACATGGAGGCCCACATAAAGAAGGTTGACAAACTCCGCGGTCGTCACTTGGAGCGACCTATAATACCGGACGTAGAAACAGTGCTGGTATGTCTCTTGGTGAATCCCTTGTCTCTACCCACCGAGGGCGGTGTGCGAACGAGGTGCCTGATATGTGTACCTAGAAATTACAAGGAGTCCCATACTTGCAGGTATGGAGTGTAACAGGTGTGGAGGTGATGCTACAGGGAGGTGAGATGATGCTACCATGTATGATAACCTAAGGTGCTATATTCCATACAGGTGCAGTCGGACGTGTTGAGTGTTATTTTAAGAATGGATGACCGGGTAAGGAGGTCACTGATTGTTTTGCAATAAGTATGTTTTATAAGGAATATATTAGTTAAGACATGTTATGGTTTCACCCTTCTTTCCCCTTATCGATCTGATCAATGAAAAACCTAACCCAATGCCTAGCTCACTCTGCCCGCTACCTAACGAGCTACATACTGGCCAGAGGGGGTCTGGTGGCAGCAACCCTTAGAAATTAAGATTAGAGTTAAGTATTTCCCCTTAGAATTAGTGACCCCAGGTCTGGCAGTATAGTACAGTCTCTCAACTTTACATGACAAAACTTTTTTTATATAATTCAAGGACAATAGGCACCCCAAGGATCAACTGAACTTTAGGCACCCCAAGGATCAACTGAACTTTAGGCACCCCAGGGATCAACATACTATAATAGATTAGCATTATGATAGTAGAATTTATTGGGGGGATTGGAAGAGTGAGTTGCAACTGGCTGATGCCCTGTCCTGTGCTGTGCTTCCTTGCTGCTGCCCAGATGGGCAGCTGTAAATCCTAACAACATTTTTGTTGAAAGATCATCTCCATCACTTCTACAGGTTCAACATAGCAAGACTTTTTGTTAACCCTATAACTTTTGAGGGGCAGAATAGTCTTGCTCTCAATACAATCGTTTATGTACTTAGGAGAATAATATTCGCCATATTTTTCAGAGTGTGTCTCCCCTGAGGGCCATTTAACGATTTGTGTATGGCCCTCTATCAGAGGAAAAGTGTCCCCCCCTCCCCCCCACCCATTTCATATACGTAAACTCCCCTGTAAAATCTGCCCTCACGCCTCTGCCAACAAGCTATGTCTCACGTGGGAGGAACAATGCAAGGTAGCCAAGGTTAGACACGACAAGAAACTTAGCTACAAGGAGGCTCTCCTTGCAGTACACGCCCAAAGGAAAAAACAAGATACAGTCAGTTCTGCTACAATGCCTGTTTTGTCAACGCGAATTGGCTATAACACGATTTATGAATAGAAGAACGATATTTGTAAAACGCGATTGAGTGTTGGCTGTAAAGCGATTCCACTCGAACGTTTTAAGTGTACTGTTGCTTGGCACAGGGCTATGCGGTATTTACAGTTCATGTTCGACATCACATGTTCAATTGATTCATGTGTTTTGTTTGTGAAGTGTTATTTGATAGGGACTATAAATTTCATCCTTTTTTTTTTGCAAATTTAGCTGTTCCCATAAATATTGTATGAAAAAATAAATATAAATAATGTTTTGCAGTGTGGACTAATAGCACTTTACATGATCATTGTATTCTTATCCTTATTGATAAAGGATAACTCACCTACTCAATGTTACTGAATCGTGTGCCATTCCCCATGTCTGAGTGTAATACTTTGACCATTCCACTTGGGCACACGGAGGCACACATGGGAAGTTACGCTCCTGTCATCCATTTGAAATGATTTTGGGTCGATTATTGTATATTTAAGATGACAGCTCCAATTTGTTACTGTACTGTAGTGTTAAGACAGCCACCATATTGCTGCCTCACTGATCATGGTTAATAACTTAAGTTCCTCGTGTCAACCATTGAGGACGGTGACGTGAAGATGTAAGCCACAATGACCACAAGACGAAGGTTTGTTTTGGTTCACGGGTCTCTTGCTGCACCACATTGGAAACTTTCTGCTACAACATAAGATATTGGGATGTCACTGAGAAAACGTTCACAATGCCAAGCAGAGTTAAAAGGTTCTCCTGTGAGGAATGTGGCACAGAGCTTGGCTTCAAGTCTACTCTTCAGAAACATTTACTCGGACATAGTGGTGTGAAGGAGTTTCAATGTGAACAATGTGGGAAATGTTTCTCCCAGAAGAGTAAATGATTTTATGGTATTATTTTCACAGGTCATTCAAGTGTTCGCTTTGGGTTTTTGTAGAATGTGGCTTCCAAATGG
Source organism: Homarus gammarus (assembly GCA_958450375.1). NCBI lineage: Eukaryota > Metazoa > Arthropoda > Malacostraca > Decapoda > Nephropidae > Homarus > Homarus gammarus. Next base: position 2,697,444 of record CAUDMG010004131.1, on the reverse strand, counting down.
CATTAAATATAGAATTCATATTTTTTATAATAGCTAACTGCAAGGTGTCATATGCTCTGAGTGTTCATCTGTTCAGCATTTCTACAAAGACTGCCATAGCACCATAAAAAAGTGTGTCGTCTGCGAGGGTGGCCACAGGACCTTCTCTGCAACCTGCCTGGTCAGGAAACAGATACACGATGCACATTGGGATGGTGGCAGGTCAAGAGACGTCAGCACTAACACGAAGAAGTCATGGCTCGCAGCCTTCGACAGAGAACTCCATCAATTGTGAGAAGCCAATAGTACCAGCGACAGGCATCGGTCAATGTCGAAAAAATGGCATCATCTTTCCCGCCAATGCTTGCAAACAGAGCACCTCGAATCACAATGATGCATCCACAGGGAAAACCAGGGAAGGGTGAAGAAATAATAGAGTTAGTGGTTATGCCACACTTCCCAAGTTTAAAGGACAAGGTCAGGCGGAGTTTTGGACCTTTATGCATGCCTTCCGTCAATACATGACAAATGCGGCCGTCCCAGAGAAGTATAAGCACCAACTGCTCATGGATGCTTGTGAAGAAGAGCTACATCAAGCAATCATGGGATGCAACTATCTAGAGCCAGACCGAGCCTACAACAAGGCAATCAAGATCCTGGAGGCAAGGTTTGGAGAAAAGTATGCATATGCGGACCAGCTGGTGAAAAGGCTCATAGACGCTTGCCCAATCGGGGCGTTCGACGACGATGGGTGCGAAAACTGGCATCTCAGAGGTACATCAGAGCGTAGTAGGTCAGATAATGGGACAAGCATGGTATGAGCAGCCAAAGAGCTCAAACTGGCTGTGAAAAGTTGGGAGCAAGATGACAGACTCAGAGGTGCCTTACTGAAAGCAGATATTGACTGGGTCTTCAAACCACCAGCCTGTGGGCAGCATAGTCACAAGAACGTGACAAAATTAAATATCGATAGCCTGAGGGCAGCGACAGTCACAAGAAAGTGACAAAGTTAAATACCACCAGCCTGAGGGCAGCATAGTCACAAGAACTTAACAAAATTTAAGTAAAATACCACCAGCCTGAAGGCAGCAGTCACAAGAAAGTGACAAAATTTATTTAGTTTAAATGTTTGATTACTTATATGTAGGCTCTGTAGGGAGGTGGATTTTTAGGGAGACTCGCTGTAGAGCTGGAAATACAGGGTAATCATCGGATTTGAAAGACTGTGCTTAAATCTCTCCTACAAAATAGCCTTAAGAAATGGTGACTTAAAGGTGTGTCGCTCAAGCTAGCACAAACAAAACCTATCCTGAGGGAGAAATTCTTCCTTAAGGAAAGTCAAAACATTGAGGAGGAAGAGCGAAAGAAACCGGATACTTCACAGACAGTATTAAATAGCAGGGCCAATAAACATTGTGCTGCAGCTTTACCGAAGATAGTTTTGAAAAAATCTTCCTTGAGTAATAATAATTAACCAAACTAAATAACCACCAACACATTTTATTCTGATGAAAAGTGAGACCTAGTGTAGCATCAAACAAGAGCTCCCACCAGCCTCCCCATTGCCACTTACTTTGAGGTGTGTATGTAGAGGACAACAGATACAGTAAGACCTGAGGGTCTAGTCTTGTCTGAGTGAATTTAAGTAGCACCTTATTCACTCAATGTGTTAATAAATATTGAATTAGTAATCAACGAGTATTACCACTCTATTCCTTCTAAACATTGGTTCCCAGAAAATAATACTTACTCACGTGCCTATACACACCTACCACACTACCCAAAAGTTGTCCACGAGTTATGTTCTTCTAAAAAGTCTGGGTGGTGGCAGCTTACCCCTTGTAAGTATAATAAGTGTTGTACTAAGAATAACATGGTTCCCCAGACTAACCCCTGTATGATAATATAAGTAAACCAGAGTATACTTCCGCAAGGTAAGGACATATAAATTCAGAAAATATAATATTATATATGAAAAGAAATGAAAGACTTGGAAACTATAGCAGAAAAATATCAGAAGTACTTATATAAGAATATATATAAGGTATATATCTTAATTGAAGAATAATAACAGAAAAGAATATCTGGATAATAAAATTGAATACAGGAAATGTGCCCATTACAAATAGTGGCAGCTTAGATGGAATATAAAATGAAAGAAACCGCCCAGTACAATAGAACCATCGTCCCTTGTGTAAACACTAATGAAAACAATGGCGTCCCGTCTCTTGTGTGACCATATTATTAGTAATTTATATTGTATAAGGTGCATTCATAAACATTTTTTAAAGAATATAGTTTGCACTTTTAATTTTTTTATTTGTTTGGGGGAAAAGAGGGTAAAAAAAAGAAAAAAAAAAAAAAAGGTGTGAAAAGGCCACACTAGGGAACGGAACTCATTATTGCCGCTTTATTTTAATGGTAATTAATGATTCACAGTCATGGTCACGTTGACTGCTAGTCTGTTTAACTGATGATTCTTATTAAACTCCACGACCGCAAAACATGAGAGGATAGCTGGTTAGCCATCCCTGAGAAGAAGACGTGTTTTACCCCATCGACGCTTACACTTGAGTTCCCTCCCAGTTTGTCCCGATGAAGACGACAGTTGTCAATACGTTGTTTATTCCACTTTTTCCTGCAAGCTCAATCTTGAATTAGTCTGTGTAAATCAACTCAAGTAATTCGCCAGACCTTTGTCAACTGAGGGTCATCCTTTGTTTGTAATTACTGTCATTGCGTGAGTAGCGATCGCTGGCAACTCAAGAGGTATATATATACCCCGGGATCAGGCAGGGCTAGCGTCCCCTGACGCCATGCTCTCCCGTTCCTCCAGGTATGTTCATGTGTTCCCTAGCCATTCAGTTTGATTCAGTCAATTGTGGTGAATATCAGTGTTCATGCTTCAACAGTTGAATTGTCATTCACCCAGTGTAAGAGTAATATAAAGTAAATATGTCTGTCGTTCCCAGACAAGAGATTTGTTTTGTGTTGTTCATGCTTCTCGTTCCTCCAGATCCAATTGTGACTCTTGGATTACTCAACTGCCCCGGATGCAGTAGATACCCAGCAGGGATCAATATATGAAATGAGGGCACCAATGCGGCATGATTATTCTGCTCCACTGCCTCGTGGAGCCAGACCCCAGACTCGCCATGTGTCTGGCTACCCCCGACCACAGCAACGGTCGTGAGCCCTAGTGTTCTACCCTGGGACACTCCCTGGAAGTTATAGGTCCACAGAGTGTGTTGTAATATGTATGTTGGGAATAATTAGCAGGAAATAATTATCCCATGTTGGGTAGTGGACCCATGTATATCGGCTGGTTTCCGTATTAACATGTATGTTGTGAGTGCACCTCATATGCACTACCAACAGTCAGTAAGTTGTGTAAAATCCCTTGCAAGGTGTGAGAAGTAAAGTTGTCCACTTGGGACTAGGAGTAAAGTCGTGTGACTGTAATGAGATGTACCACTAGAAGATGTGGGTGAAGTAAGTACCCATTTGGAGTGGCAGTAAAGTAATCTACAAGGAGTTGCCATGTACTATGTATTGTGAGTAGGGCCAAGGAACTGGTCCTGCTATGTAATGTAATGTAACACCAGTAAGGTTGTGTGCAGTAAGAGTGTAATATGTGAGTAATTGATTTTGAGTAAAAATAAGAAAACAAGTAAATAAGAAAATACATAAAGAAGAAAATACTGAGTCTGCAATAAGCCCAGGAGTTGAGCCTGGTAGTTATATGTTAATAATATCTCTTTTTCCCTTTGATTTCATATTAATAAACTTGTTCTTAGAGTATTTTGGGAGTATTCATTTCTCCCACAGCAGTTACCTTTATTTCCGTCCAAGTGACTTGATACCAGAATTACCATACCCATGTGCCTAGACCCTCGACCATGCTACCAAAAAAGAACTGAGGTTTTGCAGTAACCATTGAAGTAAGTACAAAGAACAATTGAATTAAAGAACTAAGACAAGAGAAGTAAGATAAGGGTGGTGTAGGTGTTGGAAAACACGCGCCCTTACATCATGATATGATGATTCACCTTACACTGCAATATTGGAGGACACTACCTTGGTCATTCGAGGCTTTACTGTACTAGCCCAAACCGAATCACGTATATTTTGTTTAAAACAATGTTTTGCGCGTCATTGTGGCGCATCATTTAAAATTTTGCGCCCAATGTCCTCTGGGCACGCTACACTGTCCTAAGGGCAAAGCTGTACTGTACATGTACTCAAAATAATGTACTAAATGATTACTAAAATTTTTGTCTAATGCAAACTATAACATGTTTACATTCAAAGTAATCACTATCATATAAGAATCCCAGCAATGTAAATTATATTCTCCCATGTCAGTTTAGTGACATTTTATAAGAGAAAAACTTTAAGTCACTCTTAAGGACATAAATACATAAGCAATAGACCTTGGCATCAACTGTTACACATATCAGCCCCCCTCCCCCCAGCCAGTAAACAGACCATTTTGCATCCCTTAATTTTACCTGTGTTGATTTCTGAGTGTTTATTTTAACATAATACTACAAAATACAATGTTTTGTTTATTCTAGGAGTTGGGCTGAGGTGCATCTGGGTAGACTCGCTCAATCTTTTGAGTATTTTGTGTTTCTCTCAAGTACCAAACTAAATTATTCCATTGAAACAACACTTCGATTTAGTGTGAATTCGGTTTAAAGAGGCGACCTCTCTTGGAGCGCGTTATATCAACATTCTACTGTACAACAGTGTGGTAAAGGTAACATTTGCATATTTCACTTAAGGATGATGTCCATAATGCTGGAACAGTAATTACACAAGACTCCCAAGTATTTTCTGCCAGCTTTCTCGGAGGAGACTCAACATAAGACCTTACAATATGCAAGTAAAAGCACTTGTATAATAGCTAAGACCTTGGTGTCAGATCTATAATATACTGTACTGTATCTTATCTCTACATGGCGAGTATCAGGAGTCACTATGGTACTGTATATTCTTGTTACATTTAATACAAACTTTTACATCATCCTTACGATACCGTCATTACCTTCACCTGCATTAACGGTTCATGCAAGAATGCTGGGCCCGTCCAGGTCGACGAATCCTCGCCGTCAGTCTGTCACCTGGTAGGGAACTGATGAATGGCGTTTCCACAACAGGAATCCTACGAATATACCTACACAAGTTCCTAGGATGGCCATGGAGAAACCTAGGCCAGCCATGCTGCCTGCAGTATAGCCAGCCTTGAGGTAGCGCATTGACTTATGCCTCATATGGGGATGCAGTGCCTCAGTTGTTGTCTCAAGAGATCCACTTTTGATTACCACAAACTGAAAAAGAAAAACAAAAGTGAACACAGGTCATACGAGGCACTAAATAAGGCAGACAGCTGCTGAAAGTGTGACATCTTCATTTTTTGGACATGTACAGATAAACCTACCATATGTGAAGTACAGTGTGTGGTCCAGCATCAGGGTGTTGGCATTATTCACTCTTTTACAACCTTTGTCACTAGCTGGCCATATCTCCCTTAACTCTTTTTAGCGGTCTTATCTGTCCTATCACATGTCTCCCCCTGTACCACTGCTTTAATGTATATGATGAAAAGGCGACTTGTTTAGGGGGCTTTTTACAGGACTGTTTAAGTTTCCTGTAGGATGAGTGGGTTAAACTCACTACTGTCTGAGGTGACCCAATAAATGTTATTCATTTAAGGACTTAGACCTCCATGAGAACATATTTTTCTGCATATAATTATACTTTTGAAACACAAGATGTCTCCAAGCAGTTTGTTTTGATGAAATTTGCAGGAATCAGCTGACTGAGCCAACAGCAAACTTGAAGGTGCATCACACCAGCAGTGTGGGTAGTTTGGGTCTCCTACTTAATGTAGGTACAGGAACATCTGCCCTTATCCCTCACCACACTGTCTTGGTACACAGAGTATAACCCAGCATGACACTACCAAATATCACAGGTTTCCTCATTTAGTAAAACAGGACCACCTGTGTTCATAACAAAGAGCAGACCAACTGCCTGAGCAGCTAGTAAAACTGTTGAGCGGTGACATGATTTATAAAAATTAATATATAAAAGAATGTACAGTCTCACCCAAAAATTGGTTAACTCTCCCAGCCAGCTATTGCTGCACTACCTGCATCAGATGTATGAACTCGAGTCCGTTACTTCGAACCTTTAGATTCATTCGTGTCGGTTTCATGTTCTGGTTGGTACCGAGACGGTTTCAAACATCTGAAGCAGGCAGTGCAGTAATAGATGGTTGGGAGAGTTAACCAACTTTTGAGCGAGACTGTGCCTGTTGCCCTATTATCTTAAACATAGGGCTGCTGGTTTCAGACACACATGAGAAGGGTATAACACAGTGTGACCATGAGAATTGAGAACTCTTGGAACAACCTGCTAGTGTTGCGATGGCACCGAGTGTGAGCTCTTTCAAGACTAGACTGGATAAGCTCTGGAGCTGCTTCAGATACATTCAGGAGCCAGTACATACCCAATACTTGCCAACAGTGCGTAACAGAGACGTAACCGACCGCCCACGCGGCTAACGAGCCGATCAGTGGTGAAGAGGGTAAAAGTACGACAGGTTTCCCAGACTCCGATTTCCTCCTGAACTTACACTGGATAGACCAACTGCCCGAATGACTAGCAAACGGATAAGGTGAAGATCATATAAAAAGAAAAGGGAAGAAAACCTGAAATAGTACTGTACTTGTACTGTTAGTGAGAACCCTGCCTACATGCTATACCAGCAGTCATCAGTAGGGTCGGGATATACCAAGACTTTATGTAACTATTTTTTTTTTTTATCGCAGCTACCAAAATTATCAAAATTTTCCTATACAGGTATATAGTGATAATTTTTTTATTTCGCGATGGAAATCAGGCAGGAAATATTCCAAATGTACCGCCATGGCAAACAAATGCATTATTTGCTCACCAGAGGCGCCACATCGGCGCAGTAGATTAATATTTCTAAAACAAGTGGAAATGGGTTGCAAGTGATGTGAGAAGTAAAGATAATGGAAAGCTGAATGAAAATGATTTAATACTGTAACTAATATTTTTGGTGTTCATTTATGTATGTGTGGGATTGTCAAGTGAGGGTGGCAGTGTTCTGGTGTTCTCAGGATGGTGAGTCAGCTGCGGAGTTTGGTGTACCTTGATATTGAAATAGCCTGTTGTTCCCGAGTCTACTGTTCATTGGTGCTTCAGTTGGTAAGAAAATGAACTCATTAAATCAAGTTTAGTCACTTTTATTTGGCCTCCAGAACCTAACCCTATTTCCCCCATTGATTACATGTAATTATATATCACAATTTAGTACATAACAAACATCGTTGGAACCAATCTCGCAATATATCCCAACCCTATTGTACTGTACTTAACACTCAGATTGGAACCGAGTACTGTACATAAATACAGCATGCCCATAAAATTTGCGGGGGTGGGTCTCAAAATGACTGCGAATTGCCAAATCCATGAATATCATTTGCTGACCTCTGTGTGTGTGTGTTACATTTATATTCTATTGTGATATTATACAAGATAAAAACTTTAAAGTCTAAAACTACCAAACCCTGGCTGGGAAGATGGGGGGGAGGGAGCAGTCCCGGATTATCCATTAGGCACAGTGCCTAGGGCCTACGAAAAATAAAACGAGAACTTTTCTTCCCCTTTTTCTACAGGTTATTATTAAATTGATACTGAGGTACTTTTTTTCCATTTATTTATTACTTAATCCTATTAGTGTCCACCAGCTAGCTGTGCTTCTTGTAAACAAAACTATTTCTGTACTGTACAAGAACAGCTGATCTAACCCATTTTCTTTTACTCAATTCATGGCAAACATCACTGAATCTTATTCTTTCGACATCACATTTTATAATTAGGTACTAGCTTGTGTTATTAGTGAATATGCTGTCAAATGGAGCCCCATATCTTGGAGGTGCCTAAGGCCTACGAAAGTCTTAACCCGTCACTGGGAGGGAGATGATATGAAGGTCTAGTGCGTGTTTATTTATCAGTCCTTAAGAGTGACTTATAAAATGTCACTGAACTGACCAGGGAGAATATAATTTACATTGTTGGGACTCTTATAAGATAGTGATTATTTGAATATAAACATGCTATAGTATTAGCCAACAGTGCGTGACAGAGACGTGACCGATCGCCTGGGCGGCTAGCGAGCCGATCTTTTGGTGAAGAACACAAATGAAAAGAGACGTGACCGATCGCCCAAGCGGCTAATAAGCCAATCAGTGGCGAAGAGGATAAAAGTAAAAAGTAAAAGTATAGTTTGCACTTAACATAAAAAAAAAGTTAATTTTGAGTTTGAAATTGGAAACTGTAACCTAACCCCCAGGGTAATCCGTGTATAGTTGAAACCACTTAAGAAAATTCCGCGTAAGTAGCGAGTCTACTGTACAGTCGTCAACAAACATCCTGCTGCCTATTCTGCTGCCTAGGATTCAGACTCTTGAACAAGAATCAGTAAACACCAATGCATTATTATTCAGTCCACACCTGCTACAGATTCTCAGGTCTGAATTTCGGTGTTCATGGAACAGAAGAGGCAACATGACATTTGTTGCCGACTGTACCTACACTGCGTATGAATATTTTGCAGTACAGTGATATCTCCGTCAGCCGGAACAATTGGTGCAGAGCACTTCAGGGAATGAGCGATTTCCGGGTAATGAGACGACTCTCTCAAAGCCAGAAAAAAATCCATCATCCCTGATTTTTCCGGGTAAGGGGAAAATTTTCTCGGAGTTCCAGAAATTGCCCTATTCATCAACCCTCAAACTCGGAAAAAATCCCCCGTCTCCGGAATTTTCCGGGTACCTGGAAATTTTTTTTCAGAATTTTCCAGAAAATGTGCCCATCAGAAAATCCTTCCCAAAGCCGGAATTTTCCAGAAAATTACGACTTTGGGAACTATTTTCCGAGAAAATTTCAATTCAGGCCATCGGAGTTCAGGTTTGAAAGATTCTGGCTAATGGAGATATTACTGTATAGGTACTCCTCTACTTAAGAACATTCAACTTACAAACTTTCATAGATGCAAACATCTTCACTGGGGAAGTTACCTGCCAGAACAGGTGTTTAATGTGGATGAGACTGGATTATTTGGGAGAAAATTCCAGATAGAACAAACATTATCTAAGAGGAGAGGTGAGTGCCAGGTTTTAAGGCTGTATTTAAGGGTATAGCTGTACTGTACTAAATATTCATAATCTTTTAATTTTTTACAATGTTTGGTATCTACAAGAGTAAAGTTAGACTTAAAACAAGCCTCAGGAACGTAACTCGTTCGTAAGTAGAGGAGCACTTGTATTGTCTACAATATATATATATATAGTACAGTACATGCTAAATTTTATACAGTTCAGTATCTGCGTTGTCTATACACGGTGAATCAATGTAAACTCTTATAAAGACTTTTCTCAACATCCAAAAATAAATTAATACATTTTTTTTATTTGTTGTAATAAAAACCAATGTCCCGTAAACCTTACTGTATAATGATGATACTTACAAGTTTCTTCTTGGGAGACAGATCAAGTTTTATGGATACATTGTGCTTCTGGGTAATGTCATGCAACAGTTGATAAGCATCAGCCATCATGAGTTGTGGGCGGGGAGTCAGGACGGGTCCGGTCACATCAGGTTTCTCAAGCAGCACAAACCAAACGTCCACTTCTCCTGGGGCTTGGCGACTGCTCAGCTGTTGAGTCACACTTAATGTTACAAACAAATTTAAAAGAAAAAATTCTTACTTATGTACCAAATAGAGAGAGGACAGCACAGAGCAGTGCCTATATTTTACAAAATACAGATTAGCACACTATCTACGATGGTATTCAGATTTTTTTTTATATGCCGTATAATTATGTTGTCTGAATGCATGACTACCTGGTATACTCTATTTTTTATACAAATATCTAAGCAGAAGTTGTAGGAACCACTGACTCCAGCTAGCAATCAGATATTGGGGTCACTGTCAGTGCAAGTGTTGGCCCAATGTTGACTACAAGCACTGGCCCGAGTCATTTTATCTGCTGGCCCAACACAAACCTTCAGTGCATCAGATTGTTAGCTGGCTCATCTAAAAAGTCACCAGGTTTTAAAAAGACAAAGTCACTCACAAACAGATCAGTGACCCTCAAGGGGGAGACTCCAGCAATACCAGCCATCGCTCTCCTGATCGAGTTTTTTGCGGCTTCCAAATTATAGTGAACAAGTTCACTATAGGAGACCTCTAGCGTGAACTTCAGGAAGAGCCGGTTGATGCGGTTGAGGCAGGGGGAGATGTCAAACTGATGCCATGAAGGGTGGCCATCTCTGTATTCATAGAAGAATGTGTGAACTACAGAGGACCAGTGGCTTGGGTTATCCTGAAATGAGACAAAAATGATACCTGATAATGGTCAATGTAAACATGAGTCCCTGTGTGTGTGTGTGTGTTTTGCTGTAAGTTGACCACTTTAATTCCTTGATTTAGACAAGCACACAGTAATTAAGTTGGATCATGGCTGGGACTGCTCCTGTAGTCTTTGAAATTTTTAACCCTTTAAAATGATAAAAAATAAAAAATAAAAAATCAGTAAGAAAGGCTTATATATTGACCCTCGAGAAACTTCTCTGGCCACTCAGAGGGAGGGAGGAGGGGATAAGGAGACTGTTGATTTGACAGCTGACCTCATGGTCCCAATGCACTTAGCAGCTATTTTTAGCTCGCCTTTATGTCAGAAGTGGCCAATAATGTATGTATTTATTGATCTTAATACTTAGTTGTTATAAATAATTCATTTAGAATAATTTATTTGCATAATTTTTCATAAAAAGTGCTTGGCAACAATCACCAGTGGGTCGCCAGTCTGCCCATCTGTCTTTGTGTTTGGTAGAGCAAGTACTGCATCAAATAATAATAATTCCACAAATAAAAACATTTATAACAATCAAAGCATTATTTTACAGTAATACAACTACACTACTTTTTACAATATTACTTTGATACAACACGATAAAATGGACAAACAATGGAAATAGAACAAACAAAAGGAAATTATGTTCAGGAAGCTTCCCTGTGGTGTGACAGGCAAATAGTTACACTGGAACCCGATAACCCACGCTAGGCCTTTAAACAGTGGCAGGAATAGGTTCACGTTCTGGAACGTCACCCGGGGCGAGCTGGTCAAACGTTCTGGAACATCACCCTGGGCCTAAGGGTTAAACATAATTTTCCCAACCTCCGACACACACTCTCCTCTCTGGAGGCCGGTGATCACATTTAATTTCACGTCCATTGCGATTGTTTTTCGTGCCTTTTTAGCTTTAGGCGTCCCAGAGGCAGATGGGTGTTTTACAGACATGCTCAATGGGGGAAACTGCTTTTAACACTAAAAAGGTAAGTGATAAACACAATGCAAATTGGAACACAGAGAAGTCGTAGTGCTGGTGTGAACTGAGAAAGTGATACCCGGGAAGCGTGATGGATGTGGTCAAGTTGTTGTACAGAATACTTCATTATCTTCACCATTATAAGTAATAATCTTTATTCCTACATTATTATAATTATTATTATAAAATTGTTGATATGACTGTGACTTTATAGTAATAACTTATAAGTACCTCGCCAGGCATCACACGCAACTCCACTGCCAGGCGACCAGGTGAATGCACGAGGCAAATTTAAACTGTCTTGAGCGCGTCATTTAAAAAATAGGTGCGTGTAAATTAGCTTTTGGTATTAATTGAACAATCGCGTTGTTCCAAAAACGCTTAAATCAAATGCACGTAAAATGCTAGTTACCTGTACATAAAATAATCTGGACCAAACTCTTATCACAAAGAGACATTTTCAGTAATCTACAGTATACTCCCAACTAGTGCACTTACATTATCAGCCATATAGGAGGAGATACCAATGGGCACCTGGCGAACCTTGTTGAAAACTTCTACCTCAACAGTCCAGTTCTCGTGAGAAAAGTAGAGCTCAGCAGTAGTGTAGCGACCCTTCCTAGTGCCCCGCTCTGCCACCCACACGTCACACAAGATTCCCCTCACTCGCCTCTGTTGATTGAGGTTAAAGCATAAAAAATATTCTAATCCAATAACAGTTAAAGTAGATAAACATTTAAAACTATCATCACCTCCCCCCCCCCCTTTTAATTTGAACATAAGCAAACAACCAAACTGGTGCCAGCACTCGCACACCTCCCTTACCAAGAGACAAAGGTCTTCAATTGCTTGGTTTAGTATAAAAGGGAAGGGGAGACTATATACAGTACAAGTTTATAAGCACTTCAAATGTGCACTGTACAGTACTACATCTGGAGTTAGTGAATGACTATCCACATCAGTGCACTAAACTTTGAGAACTTACTTGTTTCTTGTGAAAGATAGGAACTTTTAATAACCTCCCACAAGTTGAGAGAACTATCAAGATTTTTTTTTTTTTTTAAGTAATAGTAGTTAAATTTTGGAATAACCTGCCAGACTACAGGGGGTCTCCGAGTTACGAACGGGTTCCCGGGTTCTGTTCCTGGGGACGTTTGTAAGTCAAGAGACCTCTTGTATGTTAGATCGCACCATGTGAACTCACTCCAGACCAGACTTGACCAATACTGGCACAGGTTCAGATACATTCATGAGCAAGTTATGCCCAGTACTTGCCAACAGTATGCAAGAGAGCTGTGACCAACTGCCCAAGCAGCTAATCAGTGGTGCAGATAAGTAAAGTAAAAAGTAAACTGGTAATTAAAAACTGTTGGTGGTACTGTACAGCAGGAATATGTATCTCTCATAACTCTTGTACTGCTCACTTCATTGTCATTCCTAAACCCCCTTTAATTCATATTACGCTACATAACATTCAAATCCACCGCGTTGGTAAAATCTCAGAAAACGGGAAACATTGATAAAGGATAACTCACCTACTCAATGTTACTGAATCATTTGTTGAATTGTACCCAAGTACGTTATATAATACGTATTAAGTGTATGTACTCATAGAGTTAAGGAGAACTCAAGGTATCTAGAAGATGGTTGGGAAAGTCCAATTGATCCGGGCTAGTGTAGATCGTGGTTTGAAGGTCATACTATTTCATATGTGAACATTTAGCGAACATAACTCCGCAGATATCATATGAAAATACACGAGAACAATGATCTGGAAAAAGGTAAATGTATCAGTTATTGATATAGCCCAATTAATTTCCCCAGGAACTGTCAAACTTGAGCAGTACTTTAGTATGTAATTTAGGAATAAGATATGTATTTATAAGGCATAATGTTACAATAAACAGGAAAGTGTTAATGTGAGAACCATAAGAAATCGAAGTGAAAATTAAATATTGGAAACTGTAGGCCTAGTCGGTGAGAGGCGGCAGGACACTGCCCTCAGTATCCTCCGTCTTCTCATTGAAACAGGTCAGTGTTCTCCATCGGGCTACATCCAGCCCTAAAAAGACTTATATAGCAGTTATTACAGCTTAAAACTTTGCCTGATGTATAAAGTGAAGTAGTAATGTGTTAGGGTGAGTAATAACGGCCCATCAGGCATTATTTCTGTGTATCCTCCGTCTTCTCACCGAAACAGGTCCCACGCGGTCAGAGCCGGCCATTACCCCTGTGAGGTGCTGGGAAGCCACTATGCCCATCCACTGTGAACCTGTGGATTCCCTGCCTATCACCCCTTACTAATATGTTAAGAAGATTCACGGGCGTCAGTTGGAGCGACCTATAATACCAGGCGTAGAAACAGTACTGGTATGCTTACAGATGGAACACCCCTCTCTACCCACCCAGGGCGGTGTGCGAACGAGGGGCCTGATATGTGTGCCTAGAAATCACAAGGAATCCCATACTTGCAGGTGTGGAGTATAACCGGGGTGTGGTGAGGTGATGCTACAAGGTGTTGAGATCGTGCTATAATGTTTAATAATCTAAGGTGCTATATTCCAAACGAATGGCGCAGTCTGATGTGTTAGGTATTATGGTAAGAAGGGATGACAGAGGTATAGTCACTGATTGTCATGAGCAATAAGTATGTGGATATCACGCAATTAATGTAAGACGTCTGTTGTTGAGCAGGGTAACTAGAATCATAGTTGTTCTTCTGAGGAAGGCCAACTCTTCTTGTATTTTGACGGAATGCAATATGTGTTATAAGGAATAAATTAGTTAAGACATGTTCTTGTTTCACCCTTCTTTCCCTTATCGATCTGGTCAATGAAAAACCCAACCCAATGCCTAGTTCACTCTGCCCGCTACCTAACGAGCTACATACTGTCCAGAGGGGGTCCGGTGGCAGCGACCTTTAACATCAAGATATATTAAGTTATCCCCCTTAGGATTAGTGACCCCAGAATCTGGCAGTATACTGTGCCATGGGTTTAGAGTCCTGGCCTGAGACACAGATGAGAAAGGTGTTATCCAGCGTGACCCAACCAAACCTGGTAGGTATCCTCTGGATACTCCAGTATTAACAATGAACTACAAAGTTCATAACAAAGTATGTAACAAAGAACAGACCAACTGCCTGAACAACTAGTAAGCTGATAAATAATGAACAAATATAAATACAGTAAAACTTCGATTAACCTACCACATATGGGGGGAAGGGGCCGAAGGATAATCCAAAAGGTCGGTTAATAGTACATAAAGTCTACGGAAATAAAACATACATTTACAAAGTAACTTTCCCTAACCTACTTCATTTAATTCCCTCTATTCATTTTTGTTCATTTGCCATTCATATTTCAATAGAATTTGCTTCAAAGCATTAATCACTTTAGTAAATAAATATGAACCAGCACAGAAACCGTGAATACCTGTATAAAATGTTAAAGTCAAAGAACATATGTCATCACAAAAATTGTGACCAAGTCCCAGGTTGCTATCAGACTTTCTACTTCATTTACACACAATTGCAGGGTCTCAATTGCTTCTCTTACTATTGACAACACAACATACATATAATGTTTCTCATTCTTGATTTTTTTTTCATTTTTGCATTTATTTATGGTTCTTTATTACTATCATTATCATTATTAATATTATTACATTATCGCCCCCCAGGCCTCAATGTGGGTCAGTGACCTGTGCCCGGGTGGGCTAATCCCCGTAATTTTTTTTTTTTTTTTTTTTTTTTTTTTTTGAGTTCGGGATTGACGGTTAATCTGAAAGTCGGTTAATCGAGGGTCAGTTAATCGAGGTTTTTCTGTAAATGAATAACTACATTGTCTTAGAATGAGAGCAAAACCAGAAACTAACCGTGCCTTTGTAGAGATACATTTTGGGGTCTATGAAGATGAGCTCTGAAGCATGACGAAGACGGATGTGCTGATTTTCTGTGGGGGCAGCATCCAGGGCTGACACTGGTATACCCTGGATGGTGCAGTTGCTGGTCTTCTCGTTGATCATGTACTGTATACCTGAACCAGTGAGAGGATGGTAGACAGCCAAGAATAGACATACATTGTGTTTTTATTAAGGGTTGTTGAAACAGTTAAGAAACATTATGGAGAACAAATGATGCAGGTACTCTACACAAACGTGCAGAATTTAATACTGTACATATTTAGGTAATTAATGCACACCTCTGCACCTTATTACAGGAGTAAGAACTGACCTGTCTTGAAGTCATGGATAACTCTGTAAGTTTCAGTGGTGAAGTCTGTAAGCCCTGGGATGCTGAGGAGAAACATGCCATCTGCATGTAGGTGTGGTAGATATGTGAACGACACCAGCTTCTCCTCAGACTCATAATACTGTGACTCATAAGCAATAGTTCCCAGGTTCTGGTGAAGGAAAAAAATAAAAAAAATAATGAAAAACAAAGTTAAGCACAAAGTGTTCGTTTTACCTCATCACATGTAAAGATTAACTGGAAAGAATATGACAAAGTGATATAAATGATTTGTTTTGCTTTGAAAAGAGAAGGGAACACTTGACATATGCTTTGACAATACTGTACCACTAAAATATAAGACATGTACAATAGATTTACCTCTATCACTGTCTCCATTGTCAGGGAAAACTGGTTAGAAAGTTTGGGCAGGAACTTCCTCTTAAAGGCAGGGCAGAACAAGCCAGGTGCAGTGTTGACCAGAGTGTGGGCCGGGTCAGTGACCAAAGCCCACGACTTAACCTGGTATTGTAACGATAAAGGTCCACGAGGCAAGTTGAACACCCGACCTTCCGTGATAAATAAATGAGACGAGTTATTGACTTAATCTTATATGACACTACAGCATTACCAAACAGGAATTCATCATCTTCAAGGTTAAATGCAAGGAAATGTACAGTACATGGTAGTCATACAGTTTAATGTTTTTTTTTATCATCATATTTAACCTACCTATTAAAGCATTCCAAAATATAGCATTTAGCTACTAGATGCATCATAACAATGCCCTGTGCACACCTGATAACAATGACTTCCACGTCATTATCTCACAGTTCTTATCTGTGATGGTTCACTCTCCCAGGATGGTCCCCTCAGAGGGCTATTACTATACTTCTCTACTCCACCTGTAATAAACCAATGCAGGACCTTCTTAAGGATACCTCCAGGTGGACAGTCTCTATACCACCACACATAGTACAAAAGTTCCCATCTCTAAGGAAAAGACTAATGATGAAGAGGTACAATAACAGATACACTTCTTACCTGCTCCCTTCACAGTGAAGGACAGAGGTGCTAGAAGACCTACAGCAGTGCGGGTGTAGAAAGCTTCCACAACCATGTCCTGCTCTCTTGACTGCCACATGACCATTTCCTTTCCATCTGTGCCTCCAATCCACTCCTGTTGGCAGCAGTCACACACATTACTGTACAGTGAGAGCTTTGTTATAGAAAGGGAAGTGGTGATTAAGTTAATGTATGCTCATTAACAACCAATTGTACCACATGAATACAAGTATAGAAACATAGTTGAAAAATTCCTGGACCCCGACCTCTGTTATTTAACGAGATTACCCATTTTGGTTAAAGGGTACCGAGGTTTACGCCCTTATACTGAACTCTGAGCATCGATGAAGGCTCTGTAAAAGCACTACATAAGGCTGTAAGATGTTTAAGGGAATGTCACATATTTGCCGACTTGTTTTTAAGTAAGAAATTGATTTACTTATTGTAAGGTATTTAATCATAAGGATACTGTGGTAAGATACTGTACTGTGTATGAGGAATATTTTATAACTTTCATCTTAAGTATAGTAAAAAATTTATTTGCTGGGTTCCGAGTTAAGGAAAACAGTTCCAGGAATAATGAAATAAGTAATTATACCTGTGAAGAATTGGCCTTCATTGTACTAAGATGATCAAGGACTGTGCCCAGCGCAACGTACGGCCGGCAGAAGCGATTGTTACAGAAGCAATTTTGGGGCAGAGCTTGATAGCGTCTACACTTCACACCTGTGTCACCGGGGCAACAAAGTATAAAAATAAATAAAAAAAATAAAAATAAAATAAAACATTAGGAATAAGTCATTGCAGTTATAGTGATATCATGATTATTGTAACATCCATTTGCTACAAGTACTGTACTGTACTTGTTTCACAACTTCCAAATGTTTCATTATCACAAACTTGTACTGTGTCCTCCCCACCACACTTCCTGCATCACCACTTACCCTCCAGCAAGAAGCCCTCTGCATTGTCAATGCTGTACACACAGGAAACATTAAGTTTGTCAGCCGTGATGGTATGGCTCGCCCAGCTGTCTCGTTGGCGCTCCCTCACGGTGAAGCTTTCATTATTGGGAACGTCGATCACCTCTACCAATAGTTCGTATTGCTGAGGACAGAAAGCAAGCAACATGTATGACTGACAAAATTTTTTAAATATATTTATTTTAGTTCCCTGATGATGTTAGTTAGCATGCATCCGATAATTAACTGATCACATACAGGAGACACCTGAAGGGCACAAGAAAGGAGGATAAATGACAGTGTCCTGCATGACAACTGTAGGAGCAGCATGCTGACAAAGACCAGAACCAAGTACAGTACACGCTGGGCGGGCCACATTACCCGTAATGATAACATTAAAGAACAGTACAGTACTGTACCAGACCGGCCACTCTAAACTCACTTAAAGAATGACAAATGTAATGCTACTGGGCAACAGAAGTAGTACTGCACCAAGATACTCTTAACCCCTAAACTGTGACAAGCATCATACAAGATTTTCACACCAGTTTCCCACAACCCCCCCCCCCCCCCCAAGCTAAACTGGCCTCAGCAGGACTTTCAGTTACCTACAGTATCAATCATGAAAGACAGGGTGCATCCTACCCAGCCTTGGTTACTTGGCCCGACATGCTCACTGAACACTCCACCATGATAGAACAAAAATAGATAAAGGAGGATATTTTTCTCCATATTTCATACTTCTGCTGCTTCTCCCTAATCATGAATACCACAATACTTCACTATACTGTACTGATATTGCAAATCTTGAAGCATCATTGGACATTTAAATACTATATGTGGAGTTTAATGAGAGACAGTTTTAGACTTACAGATACTTTCATCTCTATAACAAATCACTGAATCATCCTCCAAAAAGTTATAAAAAGAACTGCAATTCATTCATAAGCTGTATTCCCAATTTGTGGCTTACAGATGGAAGTGACGGTACAGGAAGGGACAGTTGGGTAGGCGGTGCTGGTGAAGTGGGCGGTGGGCGGGCAGGCCTTTGAGTCTTCCTGATTGTAGGAGTTGATCTGAGTATTGGCGTGTCCTTGTTGGTCGAGTCATCGTCTGGTTCACCTGTTTAATAAAAATCACTCTTAACCTAAACTACTCGTATATACTTTCAAAGTGGTAGAGATGAATGGGAACCGAGTGCTTGGTATGTAGACCTGTTAATGGTGCTATATATGAGTAGTGTTGTGTGCTCTTATACATGTACACACAGTCATGGTGTAAGTGGAAAATGTACCGAAGTTTAACAGTACAAAATGAGTAAAGCTAGGGAGTTGACCCCGGTAGTTGGGTGTTCCTGATATTATTCGTAAAATATAACTTCATTTTATTATTTTAATAAACCATTTTATTTGTATGTTAGGAGTATTATTTACCTGCAGTATTTTACCGTCATTCTTTTCCATTGCTCGATACCAGAATTACAATGTACCCACATGCCTTAACCCTCGAGCCACGCTACCAAAGGTCAGAGATTATGAAATACTGTAACTATGAAGTAACATACCGGTAACTAAACTATAACTACCATCTATACTTAATGAATAAGAAAAATAAAGAAAAATAAAGATTGAAGAGTTTAAAAGTTAACAGCAATGGGATAAATTAATAAGAAAATACATCAAATAATTCCCTCCCTTATATTAGTAACTTAACCCACGATGATCATTCAAATAGTGGCGAGAAAGGGTACGCGTTCTGGAACGTCACCAGGGGCATAAGGGTCCCCATGACTGGGACACTACAGCAGGCAGTCATCCCAATAGGGCTGTAGTCCTCTAGCCATAAGGAAACTGCGAGAGAGGTGTCCAACACAGATAAGCAATGGCAGCCTCATAGCGGCGAGGCATCCAAGGATATTCCCACGGATATACATTTTTTATAATCTCTCGTAACTCGTAATATTGTTGCTACAGTAATTGTATACAGTATATTAAAATACTGTACAAGAAAAATATAAATTTTCGCCGGAAACGCAACAGAAAAAGTGTTTTAGAATTGTCTAAATTCCCGACTCCAAAACATAAAACCCTAAAATTAACTGGATAACCAAAACAATTTGGGTTAATATTGACAACTGATCAGCGTTATTTGTTTGGAGGTTTATTTTCTTACATTATTTTCATGAGTGACTTCTCAGTGGTAATGCTGTAGTGACGTCTCGTCCCACAATGTAAACAGCTAATCATATTGACGTATTTCAAAGCACTCTGTCGCCCGGGGACACCGATGCTCTGTGTATGCTTATAAACTGTTCAGTACGGACTGCTGCTCTCTCACGTCCACAATATATGCAAAATTACACCATATCACAATGCTTCTGCTACTTGTTTTTCATATCAAATAGGGTTAGTTTAGGTTTAACTTAGAAATGGTGACTTTTTCACACATTTTCACAAACTACGACAATGTTCACTATAAAACAGTGAAATTGCGGCTTTTTTTTAACCGTTTCCTATGAAAAATCGGCTGCTGCTCAGTCGTCAAGAATTACCACAAGTTCGCCCAAGGCAGGTGTTATGTTAGGCAGGTTAAAATTATAAATAACCACTTTTTAACACATTTGCCCAAACTACAAAAGTGTCCCCAACAAAACAGTGAAATTGCCAAATTTTTATTTTTCATGAACAATCAGCGATGGATATGTCAACAATAATTACTTCACTACTACTACACACTAATACAGGGGTGGATCCAGGAATATAAAGAGGGGGCAAGAAGTTGTGGGTGGAATAACATAACAAGCACAGGTAGCCCACCCACCTGGAGGGTTTTGGGGGTGCTTTAATTCCCCCACCCCCAAGATTTTTTTTTTAATCCGACTATTATTATGGGCATTTTGCAGTCATGCGCACTTCATATTAGGGGATATTCTGATGTCAATAATACTTTTTACTATACAAAAAATGGCTGAGTACAATACTGCATTAAAGAAAAAGTAGTGGAGCTTTCTGGTGAAAAGGGAGATCCAGACCCCTCCCCCCCCCCCCCCCAAGACACCCCTGGAACCGCCCTTCTAATACATTTTAACACCAACACTCACCAACACTAACAGAGGTTGTAACTTGAGGTGACTGGAGAGGTGTCCTGGTGGTGGGGGTGTTGAGTGTTGATGGAGGTGTGGCATGTCCCTGGGGCGAATGCTCATCAACCACCAAGGCTCCCCCCGTACACACCCCAAGCACAAGTATCACCAGCGTGTCCACCCTCATGGCCTGTTTAGAGATTTGTATGGGGTTTTAGTTTCTGTAATCAGAGGAATCGTAGGCATTAAGTTAGGAGTCTGCAATAGGCCGGTTGGCCTGTGCATGGCAGCTCCTGTCGAGAGTTACTACCACTCTCTATCATCCATGAATCTATCTAGCCTCCTTTTGAAACTTTCCAGAGTTCCCGCACTTACTACAAAGTTGCTAAGCTTGTTCCACTCGTCCACCACCCTATTTGTGAACCAGTTTCTTCCTATCTCTCTCCTAAACCTAAACTTATCCAACCTGAATCCGTTGCTCGGAGTCCTATCCTGCTCGGATATTATAAGAACTTTATCTATATCCCCTTTATTGATTCCTTTCACCCACTTAAATACTTCTATCATATCTCCCCGCACTCTTCGTCTTTCTAGGGAATGCAAGTTAAGTTTCTTTAACCTATCCTGATATGGAAGGTTTCTAAGTCCCGGAATCATTTTTGTCATTCTTCGCTGCACCGACTCTAGTGAATTTATATCCATTCTATAATAGGGGCACCAGAACTGAACCGCATAATCGAGGTGCGGCCTAACTAGCGCAAAACATAGTTGCAATAAGACCTCTGCACTCTTATTACTTACACTTCTAGATATAAAACCCAATACTCTGTTTGCCTTATTTCGAACATTAACGCACTGTTTTCTAGGCCGTAGGTCCGGACTTACAAGTACCCCTAGGTCTCTTTCACAAGTCGACTTCTCTAGGCTGATGTTATTAAGGCAGTATACACTGACAGTATTTGTTCTTCCAATATTAAGTACGCTGCACTTGCTGGTGTTGAATTTCATTTGGCATTTTTCAGACCACCCCTGCAGTTTATTTAGATCCTCCTGTAATGCATTTGCAACCTGCCCTGAATTAATCTGCCGCCCTATTTTGGTGTCATCCGCAAACTTGCTTATGTCACTGCTGATCCCAGTATCTAGATCGTTTATGTAGATTATGAACAAGAGTGAGCCTAGTACTGACCCCTGGGGAACCCCATTGGTTACACGGCCCCACTCAGATTTAACACCATCCATGCTGACCCTCTGCGTTCTATCGGTGAGCCATGATTTTATCCAATTTAAAACTTTCCCCTCGATACCATGAGCCTTAATTTTTCTCAGAAGCCTCTGATGCGGTACTCTGTCAAATGCTTTAATAAAGTCTATGTAAATAACATCGTAATTTTCGTCATTATCTACTACCTCGAAGACTTTCCTAAAAAAAAACGTCAGCAGATTTGTTAGACAAGATTTTCCCTTTGTAAACCCATGTTGAGAGTCGTAAATTATGGCGCCGTGAACCTCTACTGGGGACTATATATCGTTCGATCGATTGATCTATCGATCGATCCATCTATCTATCGATCGATCGATCTATCTATCTATCGATCGATCTATCTATCTATATAGTCTTAGGTGGTGGACCAAAACCATTCGTGGGATGAAGTATTGCATCAGCCATCAACACACAGGGTTTTCCTTTATAACTTTTTGTATGGACAAATATCAAAATATTTTTCGACAACTTTCCCAAACTAATATTAATATAGATAATCGCATCAAAAAATAAAGGGAATGAATAAAGGAAGAGACAAGTGGTACGCATTGGCCTAATCGAACTACTGTAAAGAGCATGATCCTGTGACGCCAACTTATTTAATGTTTGTCTGCCTAATTCCATATTATGGCTCCTCCATCCGTTCACATAATATCACCCAACAATAACTTTCAACACTGGTGAGCAAATTGTTACTAAAACATGAGCTACACAATTGATGAAATAAGACACAGTTACACGTTTCAGACGTAGCGTCCACCCCTTGCACAAGAGGCAGTGCACCTTTCATAATAATTAAAATATAACTAACAATGGCTAGATCCCCAAGCGCTTTCGTGTAATTCACATCTTCAGAGGTGAGTACAGACTATGGAGAAGTACAAATCAAGGTGTATATATACAGAGAAGGGTGAGACCAGGTCCACATTGGTCAGGTATTAGGTAATGACCCTATACTAATCTTTAAATGGCACCGCAACGGTCGGTAGTCAGGTCAGAGGGTAAGGTGACCCAACCTTCTCACCTGGTTACAAATCTTCTTAATTACAAAATTGTCCAGTTTGTACACGCCATTACTCAAATTCAACATGAATTTGAGTAATGGCATGAATGGTGTGTAAAATTAATAATACCAACGGTTTTTCCGCCATGCTAAATCCCTCCAAGAACTGGTAACGACCGTAATTCTTATTCCCGAAATAATTCCGTCAATCTCCACTTCACAAACTGGTCCTCTCAGCTTGGCAGAGTTGGTATTTCAGGAAACAGCCACTTAACGGCAAAACGAAGCCCAATCAACGTTAAGTCTTCTTATTATGCACCTCAACCTCCTGACATACGGGCAATACTTGCCGGTTACACTAAAAATTTATTTCTTGTAACATCCACGTCTTTCTATACTTACTGCACCTCGTCTTATGACTAACCAGTCCATGTGCCAACACAAACTCCCGGAGTTGGTCAGGATCCTTTACGAAGATGGATAACTTACCTTATGCCAAAGAAGCAGATGTAGCCGCCATGACTACCTCCAATTACCTGCAGTACCTGTCTTCTTCCCTCCCTCGATAAAATAATAAAAATAGAAATATAAGTTGAGAGGAATCAACACCACTAAAAACTTGAAAAGGAAATAATGCAAGCAAATATTAGAGAATCCAAACGTCTATATTTGGTGCTAAAACAGTAAAATTAAAAGGAGTTTGTAGAACCTATAGAACTCCATTTAGGGTTTAAACTGTAATCTAAAAGAGTGGCTATAAAAAAATTGAGATTTCGGTTGGTAATCCTAAATCAGATAAAAATCATGACAAATAACCCACCATAAGAGAAATTCAATTCCTTGAACAGATGCTTTAGTGCAGTGATTCTCAAACTGGTCCGTGAAAAGTTTTTGATAAATAGTGTAGTGCGGTTTACGTTTGCGAGAGATTTGGCGATTCCAATTCGCAGGATATTTTGGATTTGGGTTGAGAGGACAAATGTTTTGGACTATGATTTACTCTTTGATTATTGACAATATTTACATGCGTCATGGTATATAAGGGGTCCTTGGTTGAAAACAGTTTGAGATTCCCTGCTTTAGTGCATACAAATTTCTGGAGAAAACGTTTCGCCTAATCCCACTTCCCTTTGGGAGGTGTTGGGAACTGCCTAATACCTTGCCACAAAAGACAGGCGGCCTGTGGCTCCATATTTGACGACGTACAGAAATCGTAGAGGCTTGAATCTAATGCCATTCTATCAGGGGTTTTTGTTTACATATTTTTACCCCATAATTTCCTTCTTCCCCCATGACCTGCCCACTAACAAGTGATTTATGATCGTAAATATTGGAAAGCAAAAAAAATACTCGGTGAAAATATTAAATTGTTGTTTCTTCTAAAATATTTACAATCACCAAAACAAAAAATAAAATATAAACGAATTCCATAAGCGTTTTCTGGTGTAGTGCTGTCAAAAGAGCATTTTATTAAATATAATGGAAATGAAGGGAAGAGGCGAGACAAAAAATTAATTGAACTTTTACCTCATAATGTTCGTCCCATTCAATCACTCGTTTTCAATAGTCCAGGTCTTCGCTTCTCCACCCTAGGATGATATGAATGAGGATGAGACTGTAAACAGAGACGTTTTCAGGAACTAAAATTTTACTTAATATTTATGGTCAAACATCAAGCCTTTCTTGGTTACCTCATGAGTAGATGAATTATATATGAATTCCTAATAAATAGGTTATGGTATATACAGTAGCATAATTCTATAACATGGGAATAAACAAATAAAATTGGCTGTAGGTACGGTAGATGCCACAACACCATGACGCAGTTATCGATTAGACTGAATCACAGCATCTCGGAAGCTTTTATACACTGTTCTGCCATAATTACACTGTCTACATGTACAGACACGATAACATAATCACCTTTTATCTACGGTTTTCTTTCTTGCAACTATAAAATCTTTCTTGGGTGATATTTTCCCTAAACACAAAGGACAAATCGGACAATGCTGGAGAGATGAAGGTTTGAGTCGTCTGCTCCCCGCCTTCCTCACTCGGGCGCCATCTCTCGCACAAACCTCGTACTAACATTTACAATCGAAGGACCGTCAGATCTGTTTTATCATGTTAGCTTATTATATATTTATCCAATACTTAGACTTAAAAACAAGATATTTATAAGTTTATAATGAAACTTAAATGAAATATATAAGAATATTTTTAAGCTGTATGCTAGCATGAAAGTCAGGGAGACTTGTCATTTATCCAGACAATTTTAAATGTTATATAAATTATTTATGGCTTTTGGGAATAAGAAACGTATATTGTATTTGACCAATATTTAATATAAATCAAGTATTCTGATTGGAACGTATATTGTCATCCCGCCAGTCTGTTATTATGAAATGGTGGTTGTTTTAATTTAAAGCGTCATATTTTTTTTTTTTAAATTATGTCCTATATAACATGTTTTCTCAGTACAACCTAAAGCATATTGTGTTCATCATTGTCAAAATAACATCATATCTAAACACGATGCACTTATTGGTTTGTTTAATCATTTAAGATCAACTTTGAAAATTTTCCAAAAATTGAAATTCAGTCATGCTTGTATGAAAATTAAATGAAAATTCACTCCACAACCATCAAATACTCCCCTAAACCACCAAATACCTCCAAAACCTAACCTAAGCCACCAATCTTAATCTCCCATTTTCACCCACTTCATTATTAGTCATATTTTCACCCTTTCTCTCCACAAACTGTTACTACCCTTGGCCTCATAGGGTGTAACAAAATCACAAATTCAACTTCTCTTTTTACTATACAGTAGGTCCAAGGAATAGATCCCACCAAATTCATCACCTCATTACTACGGGGTATATTGAAATTCATGAAGTATGTTTAATTAAAAAAATTATATAAACAAACAAACACTAAAACAACAATAACACGACAAGATGTTTGAAAGTGGGTGAGTACGACTGAAGGTCCAACAATATCAAACAAAACAAATCACAATAGTCGAATGCCAACTCCCAAAACATAAGAGAGAGAGAGAACATTACAGCTGTGCCTAGACTGACTACCAGCCGGTCACCGACGTCACCTTTTACCGCCAAATACTGACGTAACATATCCCGATTAGCTAGGACATAAAACTGTATTTAAATTACCCTACTGACATTAATTCTACATATTTAGCCTATGTACAAACCTAATGTAATAAAACAACACAATAAAACATAATACAATGTAATAAACAAAGTTAATAAGAGCTCAGTTGGTGTGGGCAAGTTGTGAGGGAAGCTGCCTGAGACACCCACACACCATCCTAAACAAAAAATTTTATACAAAGAACAAACTAACAGCGGACACTCGTAACAAGACCAATCATGACAACATTACTTTAGCAGTTCCTCTCTCAGTAACAAATATGCACATTAACTTGCCCCTCTGTGTTATAACTTTCAACAGCACTTTCATAATTTCTCGATTGTTCAGAATGTATTCACTCAATCATAATCTTTTCCACAGTGTAAAGAATTTAGCTAAACAGGCAACACAAACAGGCTCCATCAACAGTGTACTATTTATTGCAAAAAATTCAGTACAGGGTACAGTAATTACTTCCATATAATTCTTCAACTGAGGCAAAGTAACACAGCAAATTTACATTATAATTGAATAATGAGAATTGATACTTTCATATTGTATTACCAAAATATATTATCAACCCGCTATACGGTGTACAGTACTGTACCTTTTAATATAATTTATTTACTTAATTTGGTGCTGACAACAAAAACCACTTGAAACTATTTTTATACTTTTACATAAATAAATTCAACTACCTTGACTCACACTAATCACATATACTGTGTGTGATATATATATATATATATATATATATATATATATATATATATATATATATATATATATATATGCAAGTAAATCACTGTAGGTGCGCGTGATCTAGGTATATGCTGATAACCACAAGGAAAGAAGAAAACACGAAGTTCCCAAGCGCTTTCGTGTAATTCACATCTTCAGGGGTGAGTACAGACTAGGGAAAGAAATACAAATCAAGGTGTATATATACAGAGGAGGGTGAGACCAGGTCCACAATGGTCAGGTATTAGGTAATGACCCTACTAATCTTTAAATAGCACACAACGGTTGGTGGTCATACACCTTGATTTGTATTTCTCTCTCTAGTCTGTACTCACCCCTGAAGATGTGAATTACACGAAAGCGCTTGGGAACTTCGTGTTTTCTTCTTTCCTTGTGGTTATCAGCATATATATATATATATATATATATATATATATATATATATATATATACAGTATTATTTGCACTCTACAGTTTCTTTATAGGGACATATTTTATTTCTTTCACCTTTCACTAATATTAACTTTAAAATGACTAAACTTTGTAATGCATCTTATTTAGTCACAACACAAGCACTCTTTGACTTAGGTAAGGGTTATGTTCCAAGAAACTTTGTGTAACATCCGATTTTACTCAGTAACTACAAGTGGGTAGCATACCTATTGAACATAGTACAGTGTACTCAATACAATACCTAGTGCAAACCTTAAAGATGTACTACGTAACTACAGAACAGAACATTATCATTATGTTTGCATTGAATTGAGAAAAAATAAACTACAGTACAATATTAACAGATCATAGCTAATTAATTTAATATTTACGGAACTATTACATTGCCAAAATTCCTAATGATGATTTGGTAATTTAAAGGGACAGTGATGTTACTACCACATACATCCCAGTAGTAGGAGAGAAGAGCAAGGTACAGTAAACCTCTCTGTAGGGACATTAGGCTCATCAACACTCATCCAAAGTGCGTCGTGACCACACATGGTAGTACCCGAGTTTGCCCGTATGTAACACTACGCATCTCAGACATCTTCATCGTTTTTAATGGGACTTATACATAAAGTCAAATTAACGTAAGTTGGGTGTTACATAACCCGAGGAGTGTGTATGTACTGTAAAGACAACCAGCTGTGACCACAACCCAAGGAAAACTACTGTACCAAGTGAAGTGTGTTAAGGTGTTCAGAAGGAAAAGGTTCAATGTAAGTACTTTACCATGTTAGGTGTACCACCATGGAAGATGCACCCCTATACTGTACCATGTTAGGTGTACCACCATGGAAGATGCACCCCTATACTGTACCATGTTAGGTGTACCACCATGGAAGATGCACCCCTATACTGTACCATGTTAGGTGTACCACCATGGAAGATGCACCCCTATACTGTACCATGTTAGGTGTACCACCATGGAAGATGCACCCCTATACTGTACCATGTTAGGTGTACCACCATGGAAGATGCACCCCTATACTGTACCATGTTAGGTGTACCACCATGGAAGATGCACCCCTATACTGTACCATGTTAGGTGTACCACCATGGAAGATGCACCCCTATACTGTACCATGTTAGGTGTACCACCATGGAAGATGCACCCCTATACTGTACCATGTTAGGTGTACCACCATGGAAGATGCACCCCTATACTGTACCATGTTAGGTGTACCACCATGGAAGATGCACCCCTATACTGTACCATGTTAGGTGTACCACCATGGAAGATGCACCCCTATGCTGTACCATGTTAGGTGTACCACCATGGAAGATGCACCCCTATACTGTACCATGTTAGGTGTACCACCATGGAAGATGCACCCCTATGCTGTACCATGTTAGGTGTACCACCATGGAAGATACACCTCTAACTTAACAGGGAATATCAAGATAATAATATTAATTGAAGCAGCGGCGCCTTCCTTGTCAGTACTGTACTGTGCTATTGAATCTTGTTATCCTTTACTGCATGTCTTAAATAACCTTACATTATGGTTTTTTACCTGATAGACAATTATTAATGAACTGGAGGTTTTTAGCCATCTTGGTCAGGGTTTATACTGTACTGTACTATAGGTGTAAAAACTCACATGTTATAAGACACAGAGACAACAGGTAAAATTTGTTTATATCTATCAATAGCATTTGTATTGTATTCCTTTGATCACTCGCTGTGGCTCTAACTACAGCATTAAACATAAAAAATTTTCACATACACGGTATTATATAAATACAGTACAGTATTAACTTTACGATTAATATAACATTCTAGATTACCCAGTTAACACACACACTTGTATAAAGTAATGTTCCATAGTCTGGGTGCTGAAGTTAACCAAGACACACACAAAGCAAGTTGAACATAACCCTATTATCTGCACTTAAAAACCAGTAAATATTGTACAGCCAGGCTACAGTTTGTTGACAGATGGCAACTACCGTAATCTAATTCTTATGACACATTCACCAAAGGTAACAAAAGAAACACAAAAATGCAAATAAAATACAAATTCATAACAGTGGGTAACAACTGGCAACAACCACTGGTTAGGCTGTGAGAATGAATAATTTATTTTTAATCCTTCAACACTTATTAAAAAAAAAACTAATTCAACATTGGGGGATGGAAATATTGTACTGAAAGAACCAAAGGTGATGTGTTACGTGATGTCTTGTTTTATTTAATTTAACTGATTTAAAGTATTCTCAATTATGTACTTATGTTTGGAATATAATCAAAACTTTCATGACATAGAAAGATGTACAATACAATCTTCAAAACGCACAATATAATATTTCTCAAACACAGTTAGTATATTATTCATTTTACATAAAACAAAAACAAAAAACCACAGGCAATAATGAGAACAAAACACTGCCCAGAGCTTCACCAAAACATGACCTCCTTTTATTAAGAAACAGAGAAAATAAAATTTTTATGAAACTAAAATTAGACATTATTAGAAGTTCAGCACTGAGGAGGATATGACACACACCTCTTGGTGTCATTCATTACCACCTCTTAATACAATAAATTTATGAAAATAGGTGTACAGCACATACAGTAGATGGATGAAGTGGCTCTTATCAAAACACATTTTATGAACAGAAGTACAGTACAGTACAGTAGTGTATAAACACTTTTGAGTAATAGAGTGAGTTGATATCTCAGCCCACGACCCTCAATATTAACTTGGTAAGATTCAAAACTAAATAAAAAGTATTTCATGTATTTACTTTGATTAATATATAATTTATGATCATACTGCACAGCTCCTCCCCGACTTACGACCTGCCTCAGTCGTACCAAAATTTAGTCAAATTACGTATTTTCGAGTCCCACATACAAAATTTTCGTTTGTAATTCACTTTAAAATGGCTGGCAAGCTTAAAGTGAGTGTTTTGTGATGCTGAGAAGAAAGAGACATCCATTTTACATTTTCTATGTACAGTCAAGTCTTCATTTACGCGGTCAATTGAACCCGTGGAGGCCCACTTAAAACGAGAAACGCATAAATGAAATAACAGAACATATGGGATTAATTGAAATAGAGACTGGCCGACTCCCAAACTCCACTTATCCAACACAATACCTACGTTGTAGTAAAAATAACATCTTAATTTTATGATGGTATGCACACATAATTAATACTTAAGAGAAATATCAATAATATTAGGTTTTTTAACACTTACGTTAGTAGAAAAGATGGCTGGGCACATGGGGATGGGGAGTTGGTTCCGAGGCAGAGGGCAGATTATTGGCCCTCACCTGTATCACTTGTATCACTATCCACTACATAGGCTTGCAGGGCCTCTTTGTCAAACCCCTCAAAGTCCATATCCTCACTATCACTGACTCGGGCCAGCTGTGGTGGGTGGCGGGTGAAGAACTCGGTAATGTTTTGATGACTGGGCGACCTTGTGTGCACCCTGCCCGCAACGCTTCCCGCGTAAATGACCAAATTTACCGCGTAATTAAAGCATTTCATTCTGGAAAGGCACCGCGTAAATGACCAAACGCGTTAACCAAAACTGTGTAAATCCAGACTCAACTGTATTATTTAAGCATTTCCGACTTACGACCATTTCGATTTACGACCTGGATTTGGGTCCCTAACCCCGTCGTAAGTCGGGGAGGAGCTGTATATGTATACTGTCCAGTATTTCATTCTGGAGTCATCTGGGAACTGGTGGCGAGGAGGGGAGAGTGTTGGTCTGTCACCTGGTAATCACAGCAGGTGTGGAAAAAGACCGTAAAAAGTGATGATGATGACAATATCATTGTCTCCGTAATGTTCAGACTACAACGTCACATTTTGATGCTCATGTAAACAAAGATGGCAATGCTTCAAGCACCATTGGTAGAGTCTTTATCTTTACATAAAAAATTTTAATAGGAAAACTGCTTTTACTCTGTCCAATTTTCTTTATTCTTGAAGAAAAAAAAAAAAAAACTTTTCTTATAGATATTTTTTGTTGGGTTGCTGGATAACCCGAACTGTTGCACTGTCCGTACATACTGTATTACTGTCAGTGGCCTTCCCACTCAAAGGTTAAGTTTTGGCATGTAAGGCACAGGGTAAATTTTGGAGACTTTTGTGGGGGGAAAAAGTGGGTCTTGTAAGGTGGAATAGAATACAGTACAGTGGTCCCTCGGTTAACGAGCGCCTCGGTTAACGAGTTACCTTCCATAAGATTCTTAACTTCGGTTAACGAGCAATCCCTCGATTAATGAGTTTCTTACGAGCCGACCTCCACATGTTTTAGCTTGCATTTGGCGGTCCACCAGCCGTAGTATTAGTCCGCCAATACAGTAATCGATTCTAGGGCTTAAATTCCTTACCCTTTTAGTAAACATCAATTAGTTTATACTATTCAATCATTTTAAAAGTTTAATATTAAATTTTTTAGTCATTTTAACAATTACTGAACATAATTGAAGGTAGGGTCACTAGTTTGTGGCACGCCATCCAGCCTGCCAACACAGCATACAGTGTCTTTTCAGTGGAGGTAACATCTTGCTTGAGACTCTCTTCAACTAAACGCTTTTTTTCTGTGTTTGCAAGCAAATTATTGGTCATTTTGAAATTTATTTTACATATTGACAATATATAATGCAGTGCAATGTTGATAAAAAGAAAATAATCTTGAATTACACCAAGAGAACTAAAATTTTATGGGTGAAATGGCACCATGGGGTGACTTCTCTTCCACCCCAATGCCTTCTCTTCTCCTTTCTCCTCCACCCCCATTCTAATTCCCATCATCATCATCATCCAGGAGCCTTCTACATACACACCTCAAAGTAAGTGTACTTTTCTACCTTTTTTGTTAAATTTAGGCAATTTTCGGTGAGCTGGAACCAATTACCCAAAAACCCATTGAAACAATGGTTCCCGTTAACGAGTTTTTCAGTTAACAAGCAACCTTCTAGAACGGATTGTGCTCGTTAACAGAGGGACCACTGTATCTGCAGATGATGTACATTACCTCTGACATGTGGTACTACAGTACTATAAAATGTACATATTGGTGGATGTATGTACAGTACACAAAATGTAAAGTAAGGGGAGGCTGAGTACAGTATGTCATTAGTTTCTCTAATTAACAATTCATAATCATGTTTGTAGTAATATACAAAAAAAATAAATATTTCATTCTGGGGATCACATCCTCAAGGAGAGTTGTAAAGTGTTTTGAAATGATTCAATTAATGTTGAAGTAAGAAACAGTGTACAGTAGTCTTCACTGTCTAGTGCAGTACCTCTCATACTCTAGTGCAGTACCCACACTGTTTTTAGTGTAATAACATGGAATGCCTTTTATGTTCCAGTTCTACAAGAAGCATTAAATATTTTTTAACACCCTATGTTCCATTAAATTAGTTTTTAAAGGTTTAATCAATATATATCAAACAGAGACAGTCAATCAGCTGTTGATTATATAGTTTCCCCAGCCCCTAAAAGATGGCAGCATGAGTGGGCATGTCATCTGTTAGCAGATGTTTCACATTACTGTACAGTAATAATATTTAATACTTCCTGTACAATATTTTATTACCCCCCCCCCCCCCCCCTGAAATGTTGAAGGTGTCAATATGACATACAATATGGGAATAATAAGGACTACTGTACTGTACTGTACTGTACTGTCTTCACACAGCATGACAGTATCAGCCTCACTAACAAACTCCTCATTGTAAATTATTAGAACATAAACAAAACAAAATTATCTTACATCACAACACAATGAGCTTTGAGAATTTTTTTTTTCATGAAAGAAACATCGAGACAAAAATGCATAAAAACAAAATAACAAAAACTTGAGTGTAAATAGGATAATGTATCCACCTAACTGCTCCTCCAGCCACCAAAACACAGGAGAGGGAATAAAGTCTGTGTGCAAGAGACTTAAATCCATAGTACAAGTTGGTACTGATCCTATTACCTGACAGTGTACCATAAGTGGTTATACTGGAGTTAGAAAGAACAGCTAATTATTTAACCTCTAGCTCCTTATTTATATTTTTTCTTGGTTGTTTTGCTGCCTGTGCAACATGAGTTAATATCAAAAACATTCAGGTACCCTGCACAAATTAAAGCAATAATTGATATACATTATGCCAGGGGGTGAACACCTACTGTGCTGTGTCTTTGTACGTTAAGGAAACCTTCCTATGGTGACCAGTTTATCTGTATAATTCTTCCTTTATAAAGTTATATTCCTATAACAGGATACAGTACAGTATAAGCTTTCCATAAACTACATAATGGCAACGTGATAAGTAATTATGGTAAAACTACATTAAAAACACTCTTTACAAACATTACTTTTTAACTATAATAACTATCTATACATAAGTTGCTTACTTCTACTATATCTTGAAAGATATTGTAGGTATCATTGAAACTATTTTCTTTGGTACATTCATATCCACAATAACTACCAAGTGCTTAACCCTTAAGCTTCGGATTAGGGTGCTGCCCCCCCCCGGTTAAATCGAGAAAAAATGAACTTTTCCAAAAATAATAAAAAATAAATAAATAAATAAGAAATAAATACAAAAAATAAATTAAAGAAATGGCGGGAAAATAGGCAGATAATTCTGGAACATCACCCGGGCCTAAGGGTTAAAGTAGTTGACAACATGAAAATTGGAGCACATGTAGTTCAAGCAATGCTTTTCATGTTTACTTGCAAATGTACAAGTTGATGGTACAGTACAGTATATAAGGCACTTGCAAGGTAATTAAAGCACTGTATCTTGTCACTGATTCAATATTTACAAAAAGATACAAAATATACTCAATCACCGGTCAAATTATAAGAGTAAACAAATAGGTACATCAAGTCAGTCTACATGAAGTCCATGCGACGAGCCTTCCTCTCTATCTTGGTCTCCCTGTAGCCTTCGTTCATGGCCAGCTCCAGTTCACTCTCAGGAACCTTTCTAACAACTCTTAGAGCTTCTTTTATAGCCTGCAAATAAAAGCACATCAACCTATTATTTTTATTCTTTTAGTGTAGGATGAGTGAAAGGTTATAGAAGCTTAGAGGAAATGGCAGGTGAGAGTTGTATGTGTACAAGGTGAGAGTTGTGATGTGTACAAGGTGAGAGTTGTGATGTGTACAAGGTGAGAGTTGTGATGTGTACAAGGTGAGAGTTGTGATGTGTACAAGGTGAGAGTTGTGATGTGTAGAAGGAAACATTGAGAGTTCAAATAAAACATCAAGAAATACTCCACTCATGTGTGTTCATATCCTCAACTGATATCCTTAACTAATTAATCAGGGAATAAATTAAGTATTCATGAGAACACAATTCTTCCCTCACAACTGTAGCATAAAGAACAGTGTCTTCATCTTACCATCACAGCTTCTGGTAAAATTCAAAACAGTGTTGTGTACGAAGACTTCTTATACCTCCTACATATTTGGGTGGACACAACTCAAAACTTCTGCAAATGATTCCTATAAAACTGATGATCAATATTCTCATGAAAATAAGAAGTCAATTTGGGGAAGAACACAACACTAATGTACTGTACTGTACTGTACTGTGCTGTACTGTGCTGTACTGTACTGTACTGTACTGTGCTGTACTGTACTGTACTGTACTGTACTGCACTGTACTGTACTGTGCTGTACTGTACTGTACTGTACTGTACTGTACTGTACTGCACTGCACTGTACTGCACTGCACTGCACTGTACTGTACTGCACTGTGCTGTGCTGTACTGTACTGCACTGTACTGTACTGCACTGTACTGTACTGTACTGCACTGTACTGTACTGCACTGCACTGTACTGCACTGCACTGTACTGCACTGCACTGTACTGCACTGTACTGTACTGCACTGTACTGCACTGTGCTGTACTGCACTGCACTGCGCTGCACTGCATTGTACTGTACTGCACTGTACTGCACTGTACTGTACTGCACTGCACTGCACTGTGCTGTGCTGTGCTGTACTACACTGCCACTTAACTACAGTAGAACATCGATTTAAAGCGATTCAATTTAAGATTATTGACTTAAAGCGACACCCACAATTAAGGACAATGTTTTAATTTAAAGCGAATCTTTCCTATTTTGCGCGAGTCAATCTGGAGCATCATATTTAAAATTTTACACCCAATGTTCTCTGGGCACGCTACACTGTCCTAAGGGCAAAGCTTTACTGTACATGTACTCAAAATAATGTACTAAATGATTACTAAAATTTTTGTCTCGTGCAAACTATAGCATGTTTATA
Organism: Homarus gammarus; assembly: GCA_958450375.1. Taxonomy (NCBI): domain Eukaryota; kingdom Metazoa; phylum Arthropoda; class Malacostraca; order Decapoda; family Nephropidae; genus Homarus; species Homarus gammarus. Next base: position 2,661,766 of record CAUDMG010004131.1, on the reverse strand, counting down.
TTCAAATTAATCACTATCTTATACGAATTCCAGCAATATTAATTATATTCTCCCATGTCAGTTCAGTGACATTTTATAAGAGAAAAACTTTAAGTCACTCTTAAGGACAGATAAATAAATAAGCACCAGACCTTGGCATCAATTGTCAATTATATCACCTCACCTTCCCCCAGCCAGTAAACAGACCATTTCTGAGTGTTTGTTTTACCATAACACTACAAAATACAATGTTTTGTTTATCCTAGGAGATGGGCTGAGGTGCATCTGGGTAGACTGTCAGTCTTTTTAGTATTTTGTGTTTTTCTCAAGTACCAAACTAAATTATTCCATTGAAACAACACCCTAGATTTAGTGAGAATTCGGTTTAAAGCGACGACCTCTCTTAGAACATTATCTCGAAGACGTTTACTGTACATGAAATAATAACTGCAGAAACAGGAGAAAAAAATATTAATAATAACTAAGACTAAACTATCTTACCTCTGGCATCCACACACGAAACACATAGTCTTTGGCAAGGTGAAATTCTGGTTTGCCTTTGGTCAATTCTGTGCACAGGAAATCAACCACAAACAAAATCTGTAATATAAATATAAGGCAATGAAATGTTATACATATTTTTTTATTATCTTATAAATTGATAAAACTGAAATACGTAGATATTTATTAGAAAACTCTGATTTACAATGATTTATGTTTATACAAAACAGAAAGTATTATGATAGCATAGTGTACTGCTCACATCATTGTCATTCCTAAACCCCCCTTAATTCATATTACGCTACATAACTTTCAAATCCACCACGCTGGTAAAATCTCAGAAAATGGGAAACATTGATAAAGGATAACTCACCTACTCAATGTTACTGAATCATTTGTTGAATTGTACCCAAGTACGTTATATAATACGTATTAAGTGTATGCACTCATAGCGTTAAGGAGAACTCAAGGTATCTAGAAGATGGTTGGGAAAGTCCAATTGATCCGGGCTAGTGTACTATCCGGGCTAAGTGTAGATCGTGGGTTAAAGGTCAAACTATTTACGTCTGTGAACGTCTAGCGAACATAACTTCCGCAGATATCATATGAAAATACATGAGAACAATGATCTGGAAAAAGGATAAATGTATCAGAACTATGTTAGGTGTTGGAAGTAATCCAGAAACTATACTTGAAAGGAAATATCTTGTATGCATCGGTGTGAACTTAATACACCTCGTTATCTTGTGTGACGTATACCCACGACTTGTACAGTGATCAGAGAATTTTATGTCCGTGTTCAAGTAGTGCAACGTGTGAGAGGAGGATCCCTAATTACAGTTTTAAGTGAAGTGGATATACCCACGCTCTAACATTCGGCTTTTGTTTCAGGGTAGCGTCCTTTGTACCCGGACTACAGGTTTGAGTTATTGATATAGCCCAATTAATTTCCCCAGGAACTGTCAAACTTGAGCAGTACTTTAGTATGTAATTTAGGAATAAGATATGTATTTATAAGGCATAAGGTCACAATAAACAGGAAAGTGTTAATGTGAGAACCATAAGAAATCAAAGTGGAAATTAAAAATTGGAAACTGTCGACCTAGTTAGCGACAGCGAACGGGACAATGTCCTCAGTTGCCCCTGCTTTTCCACCAAAACAGGTTCCCCATGCATTCTGAGCGTCCCCAGAACAACGGCCATTACTCCCGTGAGAGCCACCCCTAAGAAGTGACTGTACGCCGTTATGTTACCCCAATGTGAACCTGTGGATTCCCTGCCTATCACCCCCTACTAATATGTTAAGAAGATTCACGGGCGTCAGTTGGAGTGACCTATAATACCAGGCGTAGAAACAGTACTGGCATGTTTACAGATGGAACACCCCTCTCTACCCACTGAGGGCGGTGTGCGAACGAGGGGCCTGATATGTGTGCCTAGAAATAACAAGGGGTTCCATACTTGTAGGTGTGGCGTGTAACCGGGATGTGTTGAGGTGATGTTACAAGTTGGTGAACTGGTGCTGTAAAGAGGTGAGATGGTGCTATAATGTATAATAACCTAGGGTGCTATATTCCAAACAGGTGAAGCAGTCTGATGTGTTGAGTGATATTGTAAGAAAAGATGACCAAGGTAAGGAGGTCACTGATTGTTATGAGTAATGACTATGTGGATGACACGCAATTAATGTAAGACGTCTGTTGGTGAGCAGTGTAACTAAAATCATAGTTGTTCTTCTGAGGAAGGTCAATGCTTCTTGTATTTTGACAGAATGCAATATGTGTCATAAGGAATAAATTAATTAAGACATGTTCTTGTTTCACCCTTCTTTCCCTTATCGATTTGGTCAATGAAAAACCTAACCCAATGCCTAGTCCACTCTGCCCGCTACTTAATGAACGAGCTACATACTGTCCAGAGGGGGTCTGGTGGCAGCGACCTTAAAATTAAGATAAGAATTAAGTTATCCCCTTAGAATTAATGACCCCAGAATCCTACAGTATAATAGTACAGAAACTTATTCAATAAATTATTCAAAATCTATATTGAAAGCAGAGTTTTATTCCCAGCACAATTTTTCTAAAACACTCTGTGGTAAGTGAAATAGAACATGAATATCTATATTTATCACCACTTGCTACAGGGTAGTAGGATTTTCAAGCTCCCTTCTAGAATGGATGCCTTCAGGGAGTAGTGACCCTGCCTTGCTAGCTAAGAGGGAGCTTGGAAGTCCTACATATAATGCACTCTGTAAAATTGGATCAATGACAGAAAGGTCATCCAGTCATAAAACTTGCTTCAACTTTGCCAGATACTAACTGGGACACCATGCCATCAGGTAATCATGGCTAACCCATGTAACTATGGAAAATGGCTATCTTTAGTTGATCACTTATCTTTCACCTTCATTAATTAATTTACCATACCTCTTAATCACCTAGGGTCATTATTAGCACCTGGTGTAATTATGAGCACCTGTGAGTCACCCAGGGGCATTACGAACCACTTAATGTTATTATACACCTATTATTCTTTGGCAGTATGTACAAACTGCTGTTTCCAAGGACCCATTTTAACCCTATCATTGCTGGAGGTTTTCTCTAAGCTGAATAAAATCATCTTGTGGCAGCCAGAATAAAATCCTAAAGTGCTGAAAGCAGTGAAAGAGTTAAGAGGGGTTCAAGCTTCAGTGTGAAGGTATAATTAATCAATGCATTAGTCCCACCAAAACATTTCCTGAGGCTGTAAACTGGTAAATATCACTTGAAACATTACCTGTTCATCATCATGGTCTAACTGAAAAGGTCCAATTCCTGTACACAGAAGTCCTCGTCTTGAGAACATATCCTGGTACGCCTCGTGTCGTTCACAAGGTTTCTCACCGTTAAATATTTGCCATAGATGTTCCATGCAGGCCGATGACGTTATGAATTTCAGTAATTTTTCATTTTCTCTTTTTCTCACTTTCATGGCACTTTGAAATTTTATCTTCTCTCTTGGTGTGAGAGTAAACTGCAACATAAATTAATATGAGTATTTTGAGTGTCAAAATCATGAGCAGGTTAAAAATTTAATTCTTTGTAAATTCTGTACTGTACCACTTTCTATAACTAATACAGTAACAATGCACTATATCACTAATACAGTAACAATACACTATACTGTATCACTAATATAGTAACAATACACTATACTGTATCACTAATATAGTAACAATACACTATACTGTATCACCAGTATAGTATCAATACACTATACTGTATCACCAGTATAGTAACAATACACTATACTGTATCACCAGTATAGTAACAATACACTATACTGTATCACCAGTATAGTAACAATACACTATACTGTATCACCAGTATAGTAACAATACACTATACTGTATCACCAGTATAGTAACAATACACTATACTGTATCACCAGTATAGTAACAATACACTATACTGTATCACCAGTATAGTAACAATACACTATACTGTATCACCAGTATAGTAACAATACACTATATCACTAATACTGTACAGTAACAATACACTATGTCATCACTCTTTACCTCTTCATTGACCAACTGATATGAGTTCATTTCAGTTTTTTGGTTCACTAACTCATAAGACCATTTCTTTTTCGACTTTTTTGCTCTCTTCTTTGTTCCGTCTTCCTCTGGTTTCTTTTTCCTATTCTGTGGGGTCATCATATGGTCATCTTTTGGGGTCAAACTTACAATGACTAAAGCATCTTGCTCTGTGGAATGAATCAAAGAGTTAACATTCGAGAGAAAAATGGTAATTTACCTTAAAATCAGCGACTCATGACCATTATAATAAAGAAACACAATAACTCAAGGTGATCATCAACAGTACTAATATTAGTCATTCTCTGTGTCACTGGCCGCCCTGCTCTAACACACATTTTACCTACATCATAATTTTATCCTGATTGAACTTACCAATGCTCACAAAACCCCATTTAGTATGTCAACAATATATATATACAATATGTATAGTACAGAACAGTGGTCCCTCGGTTACCGAACACAATTCGTTCCAGAGTCGCTCATTAACCGAAAATTTCGTTAACCGAATCCATTATTTCAATGGGAAATTGGGTAATTGGTTCCAGCTCACAGAAAAGTACATACAAAGTAAAGCCAAAAATGCATAAAGTCAGAAACATTCCTAAAATTTCCCTAAATCGCCCTTAAATCACTATACAGTCATACGTCGCTTAACGTCCTAGATACGTTCTTGGAAACGTGACATTAACCAAATTGGACGTTATCCGAACATCACATTGTGAATTTTGTATTTATATTTAAGTGTATGTGGAATATTGCAGTGTACTGTACTTGTACTGTACAATATTGACTAAATACACTAGATAACATACACAACTAATGAAACACAGAGGTTAAGAACATAAACCAGTAACATAGGCATTTCTTATATCTATCAAAACATATTATGGATATATAGTTACTGTACTGTATCATTATACGCCTGGCAGCACAGTCTATTTTGTTTAAGAACACGTGATGCATGCGTGAGCGCGCCCGCTCTGAGGCCACTTACGTCAGCTACGTCCCGTTGTCTGAACGGGTTTTTTTATCCCTATTATTTTCTTATTATTTCTATGGGCCATGGACGTATATGCGATCGGAAGTTGTTCGGACGGACGTAAAGCGACACATGTGTATATATATATATATATTACTGTATTGGTGGGCTAGCCGATCAGCTGATCCTCACAACAAAACCTGTTTGTTGTGAGGATTTCGTTAATCGAAGTTTTGTTCATTAACCGAATTGAAGATCCTTATGGGAGCTAATTCGTTAACCAAAATTTCGTTAATCGAACCGTTCGTTAACCGAGGACCACTGTATAGTATATACCTTCAGGAGGCATGTTGCAGAAGTCTTCAATTGAAATGGTGTTGCCATGCTTTTGTAATTGACAGTAAGACTCAGTAAGGTGGAGAGCTACACTAAAGCCACTCTTGTTCTGGTCCTGAAACACATTAATTGTCATAACATGTTGGGCAACAATCTTACCTCATCATCAGTACTATTATTATGGTAATATTTTATTATCATTATAACAATACTGTCTGATGTTCAATATGTAATGTATAGTACAGTAAAGTATATACAAATTCCCTCAATGCTTCCCAAGGACAATCAAATCATGTTAATTGTCAGAGAACCTTTCTTGAAACTGTATGTGCGTGTGCAAAGCTTAACCCTTCTATTATGGACAGCCACAACAGTGATTCTACCAACAGTTCAAATGAGTTTAATAAAGGGTAAGGTCCAATTACTGTACCCAAGGAGTATACAGGTTGGGTATGAGTCATTATGTAATGTGTATGACACCTCGGTCATTCACCACAAGAAATCCAGTAACTATTGGGACTATAAAAGTGCACTTAACTTACCACATACGATGGCACTTCACCATACTTATAAGGTCTGATGTCTTCTACTTTAACTTTAACAACAGTGTTTTGTTTGCGGCCAATGAAGTACGTCAATGGTCTTTTTATGTAAGGGTTGATCTGCTGAATGCATGAAGGCCACCAAGTATCTCTCTCAAGTGACCATACAAGGTCACCAGTCTTGAAGTCATATTCAATCTTTCCTGAAGTAGAATTAGGACCACGTCATATAAATCAGGTTTTAAACTTAAACATGGAGTAAAACTTTCTTTAAGACACCAACATTTTTTAAGTGGAGATCCCCAGGTTACGTACGTCTGACTTATCAACATCTGCCGATACAAATGAGATCCTGTAAAGTTAAAAGTTTAAATTTACAGTAATTTCTGATGAAAATTTTTACTCATTTACTGTATTTTGTCATTCTATTTCTTCTTTTCTCTTAAATTCATTTATCTTAAATGTATATAAGGATTTAGGCTGTGATATAGTGGGATTTTAAACATTGTTCTGTAAGTACTGTACAGTATGCACATAGGGCATGTAGTTAGACTTAAGTACATTTTCAACTTATGAGCGTCTGTAGGAACAAAACTTGTACGTAACCCGGAAACTGCCTATACTGTATACAACAAAACAAGAAGCTTTTAATTCCACTCTTTTAAGTCCTTCTTCCATGATACAGTACATGTGTAGAATTAAGAGTACACACACACACTTCAATTATTCTCTCAAATGGCCATAAATTATGTGTTCTACTGCTCTATGGTGTTCCACTCCTGCAACAAGATATTCCTCTCATTTACCTCTGTCACTGCATCATTTGTCAGCAACACCCTCACTCTACATGATGCTTTACACCTCCTCTTCTTTCATCCTCTACTGAATTATACACTCTTGTTTACCAGTCACACACTTCCCATTTTCTCAACATATCCACATAGTCTCAGCAGACACTTGGTCCAACACCTTCTCATTCTCTTGTCTTCTCATGTCAGAGTTCTTCAATATTCATATATTGTTCTGTTTGTCCTACAGTTCTCAAGGATATCACTTTCAAAACATCAAATTTGATTTTCCTGAGATTCAGAATTTGTTATCAAGACTGAGACTAGAAACATAAGGACGACCATTTGTAGTTTCAGTCTTTATGGATCACTTAAAGATTAGCCTCTGAATAGTTTTTGGGGTGGTTAAAGTTCTGGCTGATTAAGGTTGGGGAGGGGTTGGCTCGCCAGGTAAGAGAGTGAGTGAGTGAGTGAGTGAGTGAGTGAGTGAGTGTGTGTGTGTGTGTGTGTGTGTGTGTGTGTGTTTTTGTGTGTGTGTGTGTGGGCATTTTTCAAGTGATTCATTAAAGTCAAAATTTAAAATGGTCTCGTTTGTGGTCTTGGTCTTAGAGCTGCATCACTGATTCACACAGACAAGATCTCCCACACCAAAATGATATTTTCAGTTCTATCTACTGTACTAACATTATACTACATCTCTGCTACTGCCTTCAAAATGCTCTCCCTCACCTCACTATATATTTCTCAGAGCAAACATTCATTTATACCCCATTTTACCTCTAGATTTACTTTCATCACTTTATATTCATCCACATTCACGATTAACTTTTCCACAAAGCATAAACTTTCAAACTAATTCATTAACAGTTGCAACTTTTGGATCCCCCCATACACAGTTTTTACTTAACCTAACACTACATGCGAGGCAGATCCTGCAACCACACTCTGGCCGGACCTGTCCCATTAAACTCACCACCTTCAGCCTTTTAGTAAACTGTAGTTAAGGATGGTGGGTCTGATCACTAGATAACAGTGTACCTCCCATTGTCTTGTAGGTCCTGGTGGCCATGTCATCTCAACTGTTAGTACATGTATTTACACTGACTCTTATTCAACTATGTCCTCCCAAAAAATCTCCAAGTACTGCATCGTTAAACTCACCTGTATGCACTGGTAACTCATTCAGGTCAGGAAGTTCATCACTGTCGCTGTCAGAAAGTAATCTATAAGGTGCAATGAAGTCCTTCTCCTGCACCAGTGGCTGCTTCTCCTCTTCCTTCACCTTCATACCACCAGCTTTATGTGCATTACATTTCACCATTTTCTTCTTAGCTTTTCTTCTTCTCCTTGTCACTTTCTTCTCTAGCTTCACAACTTGTTTTCCATTTCTCAAGTGTTTGTCCGTTATATTTTCCAAAGAAATTTCGGCATAATGAGCAGTCACCAGAACGGCTCTTTGCACTTCGGTCTCGTCGGTCGGTTCATCACCACTACTACCTATACCTATAGTTGAATCTCTGTCCACATCTACTATTTTCCTTTTCTTACCTGAATAATTTGCACTAGTTGATGATCTACCCCATAGAGACTTATCATCATCATTTACTTTAATCTCACATCTATTGTCCTCTTCACAATGGCTGTCAGACGGCTCCTCCAACATTGGCTCTGTATTTAAGTTTCTCCATGAAGTTTGGGATCTTATCTGTGTGTTACTACTGCTTCTGCTCTCAACTTGTTCTACTAATCGTGTCTCATTTTTCTTGTCTGTCACAGCTTTATCGAGGATTGTATTTTGCATCTCCTTTCTCTCCACTCTTTTAGTCCATTTTCTCTTCTTTGTTGTATTCCTTGTGTCCTTTCCTCCTTTACTTTTTCCCTCACTTGTATTGCCTTCCATTCCTTCACTTCCATGTTTTCCTTCCCCTTTCACATTCATTTCTCTTTGCTTTCTTCTTCTCGTCACATTCTTTCTTCCTTGATTTCCTTTGCCTCTTTCCATAACACTCTCACTCTTTTTACCCCAATCATATTTCCCTATATCATTTGTTTTGCTGTATGTTGGTGAGTTAAGTTCACTGCCTCCACCCTCAATGTGTGAACTAATCAGGAACTGCTTCAGAGCGAGAACCTTCTCATTCGGCTCAGTGTGGAACCCTTCAAAATTATTGGGTTCATTATCTTTGTTTATACAAGCAGTGTTTATAAAATTTACAGCTGGAACATTGATAAGTCCACCATGTTTTTCATAGTGACAGTATGCTACTCTATCTGTGAGGTTAAAGTCCAAGTCTCTTCCTAGTTCAGGAGTCTTACTTGTACCTGGTATAGGATTTTCATATGTTGGGTCACTAACACATTCCCTTATACAGCATTTAGCATTTATATTACTCAAAAATTTCTGGGATACTTGGCTGGGTATGACAATACTTGTACCTGGAGTAGAAAACTGCCCATTACAGCCACTATATCCGCCAGAATAATCAGTTATTTGCTCATCATTTATATGTGTATGGACATCTTGTTCACCTTGGTGAACAGATCCTGCCAAATTTTGGACTTCAACACCAACAACCTCGGCTGTTCCCTTCATTTTCTTTGGACATTTTCCAATCTGTGTCGCGTTGCTTAGTAAACGTTTTTGTGGCAGATTCTGAGAAAAATCATTTGAGCCGCTAATTTGAGGACAACCACGAACGTCTCCATTTGCAATAATTAGTTGTGACACAACGGCACCATCAGCAACTTGCTCATAGTGGTCCTGGTAATGTCTACAGGCATCATTGTTTACCAGCAACTCTCCTCTGTGTTGTGAGGTACTTGTTGTATCCTCTCTCTCACACTCCCTTTGTCTCTCACCATCTGCCAGAGAATCTTGTACATTGTCTTTCTCATCTGTTGGAGACTCGTACACCATGTGTCTCTCATCTGTTGGAGCTTTGTACTCCATGTGTCTCTCATCTGTTGGAGACTCATACACCATGTGTCTCTCATCTGTTGGAGACTCATACACCATGTGTCTCTCATCTGTTGGAGACTCGTACACCATGTGTCTCTCATCTGTTGGAGCTTTGTACACCATGTGTCTCTCATCTGTTGGAGCTTTGTACACCATGTGTCTCTCATCTGTTGGAGACTCGTACACCATGTGTCTCTCCTCTGTTGGAGACTCGTTCACCATGTGTCTCTCATCTGTTGGAGACTCATACACCATGTGTCTCTCCTCTGTTGGAGACTCGTACACCATGTGTCTCTCATCTGTTGGAGACTCGTACACCATGTGTCTCTCATCTGTTGGAGACTCATACACCATGTGTCTCTCATCTGTTGGAGACTCGTACACCATGTGTCTCTCATCTGTTGGAGCTTTGTACTCCATGTGTCTCTCATCTGTTGGAGACTCGTACACCATGTGTCTCTCATCTGTTGGAGACTCGTACACCATGTGTCTCTCCTCTGTTGGAGACTCGTACACCATGTGTCTCTCATCTGTTGGAGACTCGTACACCATGTGTCTCTCATCTGTTGGAGACTCGTTCACCATGTGTCTCTCATCTGTTGGAGACTCGTACACCATGTGTCTCTCATCTGTTGGAGACTCGTACACCATGTGTCTCTCATCTGTTGGAGCTTTGTACACCATGTGTCTCTCATCTGTTGGAGACTCATACACCATGTGTCTCTCATCTGTTGGAGACTCGTACACCATGTGTCTCTCATCTGTTGGAGACTCGTACACCATGTGTCTCTCATCTGTTGGAGACTCGTTCACCATGTGTCTCTCATCTGTTGGAGCTTTGTACTCCATGTGTCTCTCATCTGTTGGAGACTCATACACCATGTGTCTCTCATCTGTTGGAGACTCATACACCATGTGTCTCTCATCTGTTGGAGACTCATACACCATGTGTCTCTCATCTGTTGGAGACTTATACACCATGTGTCTCTCATCTGTTGGAGACTCGTACACCATGTGTCTCTCATCTGTTGGAGACTCGTTCACCATGTGTCTCTCATCTGTTGGAGCTTTGTACACCATGTGTCTCTCATCTGTTGGAGCTTTGTACACCATGTGTCTCTCATCTGTTGGAGACTCGTTCACCATGTGTCTCTCATCTGTTGGAGCTTTGTACACCATGTGTCTCTCATCTGTTGGAGCTTTGTACACCATGTGTCTCTCATCTGTTGGAGACTCGTACACCATGTGTCTCTCATCTGTTGGAGACTCATACACCATGTGTCTCTCATCTGTTGGAGACTCATACACCATGTGTCTCTCATCTGTTGGAGACTCGTACACCATGTGTCTCTCATCTGTTGGAGACTCGTTCACCATGTGTCTCTCATCTGTTGGAGCTTTGTACACCATGTGTCTCTCATCTGTTGGAGCTTTGTACTCCATGTGTCTCTCATCTGTTGGAGACTCGTACACCATGTGTCTCTCATCTGTTGGAGACTCGTTCACCATGTGTCTCTCATCTGTTGGAGACTCGTTCACCATGTGTCTCTCATCTGTTGGAGACTTGTTCACCATGTGTCTCTCATCTGTTGGAGACTCATACACCATGTGTCTCTCATCTGTTGGAGACTCGTTCACCATGTGTCTCTCATCTGTTGGAGACTCGTTCACCATGTGTCTCTCATCTGTTGGAGACTCGTACACCATGTGTCTCTCATCTGTTGGAGACTCATACACCATGTGTCTCTCATCTGTTGGAGACTCGTTCACCATGTGTCTCTCATCTGTTGGAGCTTTGTACTCCATGTGTCTCTCATCTGTTGGAGACTCGTACACCATGTGTCTCTCATCTGTTGGAGACTTGTTCACCATGTGTCTCTCATCTGTTGGAGACTCGTACACCATGTGTCTCTCATCTGTTGGAGACTCATACACCATGTGTCTCTCATCTGTTGGAGACTCATACACCATGTGTCTCTCATCTGTTGGAGACTCATACACCATGTGTCTCTCATCTGTTGGAGACTCATACACCATGTGTCTCTCATCTGTTGGAGACTCGTTCACCATGTGTCTCTCATCTGTTGGAGACTCGTTCACCATGTGTCTCTCATCTGTTGGAGCTTTGTACACCATGTGTCTCTCATCTGTTGGAGCTTTGTACTCCATGTGTCTCTCATCTGTTGGAGACTCGTACACCGTGTGTCTCTCATCTGTTGGAGCTTTGTACTCCATGTGTCTCTCATCTGTTGGAGACTTGTTCACCATGTGTCTCTCATCTGTTGGAGACTCGTACACCATGTGTCTCTCATCTGTTGGAGACTCGTACACCATGTGTCTCTCATCTGTTGGAGACTTGTTCACCATGTGTCTCTCATCTGTTGGAGACTCGTACACCATGTGTCTCTCATCTGTTGGAGACTCATACACCATGTGTCTCTCATCTGTTGGAGACTCGTACACCATGTGTCTCTCATCTGTTGGAGACTTGTATATAGTATTTCTTTCCATTATTAGGGACTCTTGTATAATGTCTCTCTTATTTATTTGAGACTCCTGTATTATTTCTCTCTCTGGGTGAGACTCTCCTTCAACATCATCATCCAGCAGTGACTCCTGTCTATTGCTCTGGTCATGGGTGAGGAACTCTCTCTCAGCTGGAGGTCCCTCACTTGTCAATACCACATCATGTTCCTCAACTAGCACACAGTCACATGTGTTAGTGTTGTCACCTTCCTCAACCTGTGTATAACTACCGTAGTCATTATCTGTAGTGTCTCCTCCATTACAGCCACAGCCAACTGTATTCACGTCTTTATTATAATAAGTGTCGAGGTCTGCTTTGTATGTATAGGCATTGTGTTTACTATCGCATTCAACTATCACGTAGTGTTCCTCGACCATAGATACATCCTGAGTGGCATTGTTGGTACTGTCTATCACATCACATTTCTCAATGATATATACTTCCTTAATGACAGTAGTGACGAAACTGTCCACCTCATCACCATCCATCACATCATGTTCCTCAACCACAGTTACATCCTGAGTGGCATTGTTGGTACTGTCTATCACATCACATTTCTCAATGATATATACTTCCTTAATGCGAGAAGAGGCGATACTGCCCACCTCATCGCTAACAATATTACGATCATATTCTTTTTCTGGTGCTTGGGAGTGAGATTCACTTTGAACATTCATCACTTTTACTTCATCATCAGGAGCCCTCATTAAGTGATCATTGACAGTGGCCATTTTTGGAATACTGATCTCTGATGGAATTTGAGCATCATGAGATTGTTGGCAATTGTTCTGGTCTTTGTCACTACTATGGGGGTCTCTCACCTTGCAAGAGTTAGATTCAACGTGAGTACGAGCCTTATGTGCCTCATTGACTCCCTCTCCTAGCTCTGGCTCCAAATTCCCCTGGGGTCTGAAACCAAGAGAAGACAAAGGTGAGAACCCCCACAGTAATATGACACCAGCTTACCCCAAGTCACAACAGCTAATATATTCTTCCTGGCAACTGTCAAATATCACTGCTGGCAATAACCTTACAGTGAAACCTCTATATAACACACTGCTCTCCATATAATCCATTAGATAAAGGGGGGAGGGGGGGGTTACATTTAAAGGACCCTCTATATAACAGACTTTCATCTCGATATAGTTCATTAGACCAAGGTTGCACATCTAACAGACCCTCGATATAATGGAGTTTCCTCTCAATATAATCCATTAAATAAAGGTTTCACTGTAGCCCGTTACCACCAACTAGTTAAGTAAATAATAAAGAAAACCTCAACAGAAATAAATTCAGAGTGAAAGAAGACGACGGCAACTTTCGAACAAGGCAGAAATAAACAAACTGATTACAGAAGACAAAAGAAGTGTTATGTTAATCTTGACAGTTAAGATAGTGTGTCCTGTAGTGCGGAGAATTGAAAAACAGAGATTCGTAAATGTTAGGCTGGAGAACCTCACACCACCGATCTCCTAAACTTTAAAGTAACGTAGATTGTTTAAGACCTAATCCTTTGGGTTGGGTTGTTTAGGTTAGGGTGGTTAGGTTTGGTTAGGTTAAGTTGGGTTAGGGTGGTTAGGTTTGGTTAGGTTAAGTTGGGTTAGGGTAGTTAGGTTTGGTTAGGTTAAGTTGGGTTAGGGTAGTTAGGTTTGGGGCATTAGATGTAAAAAAAAAAACCATAAAATGGATTACATATAGAGAAGTGTTCGTTATATGGAGGTTTTACAGTATTTTTTTGTTTCTTTGTAATTGGCAAAATAAAAGAAGATCAAATTAGGAATCATATCTGTGTTTATTCTCTAAAATCCAAGACCAAAACACTACACAAGTTGGTGGCACCGTTGACAGCCCACCAAACAAAAGGCAGCCATCACGCTAACTAAGGTGACAAATAATATAAAAAAAAAAAAAAAAAATTATAATTATAAAACAAAAATTACCAAGTCTTTGAAAAATATTAAACAATAATATGATGTCTGCACATGCCCCAAATATTAAGGGAACACCAATAAAAACACTAAATTCTACCATCGTTTTGTCCACTTTAACTCTGCCACCAAATTTCTTGCTAGTTTGGAGCACGATCGTTATCTTTTAAATTCAAAGATGTGGCCAAGAAAGGAAAAACAAAACAACGAGCGTGGAAACCATTTATGTGAGAGAGGTAACACAAAGACTGTTAGGTCAGGTCAGGTCAGGTCAGGTTATAAATGAGAGGTAACACAAAGACTGTCAGGTTATGAGTAAACATAACACAAGTGTATGCTGGGAATTTTACTCCTGACATTATAGTAAAGTAAATAACGCATCAAGGACAAAAATTCCCAAATATTTCACTTGTTTTCTCTTTACCCCCATCAGTCCAAATGAGTCATAATCACCGTTAGATTGGGTTAGGTTAGGCTAGGTTTCTTCAGCACGGATCTTTGTTTTATCTCCTCACTGCACAGTTTACGATGCCAGCAACAATACTGAGTGGCAGAGGTAGAGTAAACAATCATCACCTGGGGGGAGGGGAGTAACACTGCTGGTGAAGCCAATCTTATTACATTATAAAAGAAAATATATCCTGTAAGCATCATTTTTGGTTTAGCGTCTGACCCTGGAAGCTTCAGTTAACACAATGATCATATCAAAGGAAGGAAAATAACCAGAACCCTGACCTCCTGTACTGGATCAGTCAAGAGGCTTTATCTAAGAGTGTAAGTCTCTTGTTGTGATCAACTCCATCAGAGAGATAACTGGCATTTAAAACACTGCAGCGAACCAAACGATACCTACATAACAAACTTGAAGCTTGCAACTAAGGCCTCGGGTCAGTTCGTAGCCAGGCAGCCGATTGGTTGACAGGACACGGGAAAGTCACTACACTTCTTCAGTATTTAATCTATTGTATTTACATTCTGATATTCTTAAGGACAATAATTTCCACACTTGGGAAAGTCAAAATTAACTGTGAAACGTCCTGTAAAGTGACAACAAATAAAGTACTGTATGTGAATGAGTCAGGCAGTAAACCAACAATGACCTAGTTTGAGTTGTTTGTTTTGTTACAAACTGTTAGCTGTTTACTATTACCTTGGTATATAACGATCATTAGCAAGACACGGTGAACACAGGGCGTCTGAGGAAGCCATCAGCCTGTGAGATACTAACGAATAATCCAAGTCTAGACGGGGGTTGGTGGGACTACTCTGTGTGTTGTAGGGTCGTCTACAGACGTCTGAAATTGTCAATATGTTAAAAACACAATTCATCTTTTCCAAAACACTTATTGCAGAGTGGGCCCATAAAGTATATACTACTGTACAAAATAAACATAAATTGTGGTAATATAGGAGGAGCTAAATACCGTAACAGGAGCTCTCTTAGATGTAAACTATATTTACACGTACAGAACAGATAAACCTCGCGGTTATAAAATTAATCAAATATCATCAAGATGGTGCCATCATGACCACCACTTGATATATAACTATAGTAGTACAGTATTAGGAATACAGTAATATGACAAGTACAAGTGCAGTGTACAGTAAAGAACACATCTACCAGAACCAAGTAGTGTTGTGTAGTGAGCTGGTAGACAACACAAGTAAACATGAAGATATAGATCAAACTGATACATAAAATATTCCTCTACAACAATGAACTGGCAGATGAGTTTAAGACAGCAGATGTGGACAAATAATACAGGAAGTGATTTACGTACAGTAAAGGAGGCTGGACATGCAGTAGTTCTACTAACATGAGTGAGACCTGTGACCTGATCCAACATATGGGACACAAGAGCATCAATAACACAAACTCTAACATGACACTTACTTTAGTCAGGGTCACAGATAAAGGTTGTAGCCATTAAAGGATGTACAGTAACATGAGACAAACACCCACAGTTAACCATTCTATTACTATAACAATAATTACTGTACACCCATTACAGGTAAACCTCTATTTGCGATGGGATTAAATTTCTGAAAACCCAATTGCAGGTCGAAATATCGGAAATCAGGTTCATTACAATGTGGGGCTCAGTGGGATAGGTTTCTGCCCAGTCAGACACCCATATGTACCACCGAAAAATAAATTCTTAGAATACAACACAAACAACACTTACCATATCATTAACAAGTCTAGTCGTCAAGGCTAAAGGGGCTCTAAGGTGTAGTGGAGACATTATCCTGAGTCCCATACAGACTTTGGGGAGTCTAAAGAGTTCGGGACTGGAGATGTAGTCGTCGTCCTGGTTAAAAATAAATAAATAAAAATCTATATGATACAGGCATGTGAGGTGCCTTGTGAATGGAGCTGTGTGGAATTTCTCACCCTGTACTGGTGTACCCTGATAACTGATACAAACAGGGACCGAGAAAAGTCACTGGTTAGTGAATCAGCGGTTATCAAAACAATTAAACCCACAAGAATATACAGGCAGTCCCCGACTTATGATGGGGTTAGGGACCCAAATCCAGGCCGTAAGTCGAAAATGTGAAAATAATAAATAAAAATCTAAAATGGGTGTCTCTTTTTCTTCTCAGCACCACAAAATCCTCACTTTTAAGCGTGCCAGCCATTTTAAAGGGAATTAAAAATGAAAATTTTGTCAGTACACAGCGCAATTACTAACATCGGGACTCAAAAATAAGTATATATTTAAAAATATTTGGTACGACTGGGGCGGTCGTAAGTCCGGGTGGTCGTATGTCGAGTAGGTCTTAAGTCGAGGAGTACCTGCAACTAATTCAGGGCATTAGGGACCGGTCACCCTCCAAAACCTCCCTTCTACCCTCGATATATTTCTGTATTGCACACTGTCCAGCAATAAAATGAATCAGACATATAAAGCAAGCATAATAAGCCTTAAATAAGCAATGTAAAGCATAAATTGTGACTTATTTACCTGTGTTAAGGATGGTAGAGATGGCCAAGGGTGGCAAGTTCAAGTCTATACAATACCAATCATCATCACTCTTATTATACCTTGTCACATCACGTCAAGCTGCCCCTCCACCACAAGAGAAACTATCCCTGGGGTGTTTAGGCATGATTGAATAACACATTAAAGTCAGAAATAACGAAAAAATATGAAGTCAGTCAATAAATGTAAACATGAGCAAAGAATGGCAGGAATGAGTCAGAGGCAGTGCACAGAGCCCTATGGTGGCAAGAATTTGCACCATGCCAGCTCTGCCGATCGTCGGATCTCCGGGGTATAAAAAACTTGTGGGGTTATTCCCCTATATGTACAGTAAACCCTTAATAACTTGGCATTTGATAACTCAAAATTTCATATAACTGGGCAGGGATGTGGTCTCAGAATGCATTATAGTATAACTCGGGAAATGCCGGGATATATAAAATTATCTGGGTTAAATCTCGGCATGTCTGGCGAGTAGGTGAGAGTAACGCCACGCTGGGAGGCTGGGTCAGTCCAGCGCTTGTTATTGTTGTGGTTGGGTGTGAGCAGCTTGTCTCTCCCTCAGTGACATGATGTCTGCACCTTCAAGGAGCTATAGGAAGGGCATGAAGCTCAAGTCCCTGAGTCTTCACGAGAAAAATAAAGTGTTAGACCGAATGGATCCAGGTGTATAGTGTGTGAGGAGTTTGGGATCAACTCCAGCAGTTTACAATATAAAAAAGAATCAGGACACAATTCGGAAGCACTTTCTAACTCTAGAGGACGCTGGCAGCTCAAAAAAGTGCAGAAAATAATTAAGTCATCATAATTTACTGATTTAAATTAAGCTGTGTACAAGTGGTTCAAGCAGGAAATTTGCATCAGGCGTCAACATACGCGGCGTGCACGTTAAAAAAGCTTAGCACAACACCTTAAGATACAAGACTTCAACGCAAGTGCTGGTTGGCTTTTCAGTTTTAGAAGCCGTCAATAATTGGTTAACCGGAATGTTGTCGGCGAGTCAGCCAGTACCGAGGAAGTAAGTGTTGAACCCTTCAGGAAACCTCTTGTGAAAATTATTGAAGATGTTCAGTTATTGGTCAGCCAGATATATAAGACTGACGAAACAGTCCTCTTTGGAAGGCTCCAACACCCAGGCACGAGACACACACGTAGCTGGCAGGAACATGGTAAAGGATAGCATCTCGATTCTTGTCTCGGCCAATGCTTACGGCTGAAACCGATAGTGGTGGGAAAGGCAAACAAGACCCGGGCTTTATAAAATATCACAAACACCTTACCAGTGATATACAAAAGGAATAAAACTGTCTGGTTCACAAACAAACATCTTCCACACCCGGTTTCACAGCCACTTTGTACCTGTCGTCATCAAGTATCAGACAGAAATGCTAGGAATTTCGAGGGATAATGTGAAGACCATCCTGCTCCTCGACAACGCCCCTGCATATCCTGCAAGCAACACTACAGGTACAAGTACCAGGGAGAGTGCATTGTGGCGTTGGAAGACGAGGCTGACACGAGGGGAGCTCACACTTTGGAAAATTACCAAACCTACAACACCCGTAAAGCAGTGTTTAACTTGGTAAGAGGCATGGAAAGCCTTAGTGTAACTACCATAGCCAATGCGTGGAAGAGACTTTTGAAAGGCACTGAAGTCGAGTCAAACCTTGCAGGGCTTGGCACTGACGATTTTGTTAACTTGATACACCGAGGTGGCGAGACCAGGGTGTGTGAGGACAATGTTGTGGAGTGACTGGAGGTAGACAACGCAGTACAAGGATTTCGTCGCGACACAGAGGAGGAGGAGATACCTGCAAGTGTCTCTAAAGAAATGACAAGAATAAGATGACAAATGTGACGACAAAGATCCCAGTCCATGGCCTAAGCTGTCTGATCTCAGATTTCACTTGGACAAGACTTTGGAGGCAGTGGGGCAGTTGCCTGACCTACAGAAACACTATTCAACTCTTAGAGACATCAGAGCAGATGTCATAAAACGTCAACACTCCAACTTCAAGCAAGGGAAAATATCTGACTTCTTTAAAACTGTGTCAAGGTCCCAAGAACCAGACGACCTTCCTCCTAGTGACACCTTCAGTATCAGGATACTCTTCCCCCAGAGCCAGTTTCCTACACTGTATTTCCCAAAATACAGTGAAAATATTGTACATTATTGTACACTTGTGTCTAAATGAAAATACCTTATTCACATAAAATTCTTTATTATATATAAGTGAACAAATTACTGTACAGTAGTACAACATACTACAGTACAGTACAATACTGTACAGTACAGCGCAGTACAGTACAATACTGTACAGTTCAGTATAGTATGGTACAGTACAGTAAAGTACTGTACAGCACAATACAGTATGGTACAGTATGGTACAGTACAGAACAGCACAGTACAGTACAGCACAGCACAGTACAGTACAGTACAGCACAGCACAGTACAGTATAGTATGGTACAGTACAGTACAGTACTGTACAGTACAGTATAGTACTGTACAGTACAGTACAGCACAGTACAGTGCAGTACTGTACTGTACAGTACAATACAGAACAGTACAGTACAGTACCGTACAGTACAATACAGAACAGAACAGTACAGTACTGTACTGTACAGTACAATACTGTACAGTACAGCGCAGTACAGTACAATACTGTACAGTTCAGTATAGTATGGTACAGTACAGTAAAGTACTGTACAGCACAATACAGTATGGTACAGTACAGAACAGCACAGTACAGTACAGCACAGCACAGTACAGTACAGTACAGCACAGCACAGTACAGTATAGTATGGTACAGTACAGTACAGTACTGTACAGTACAGTATAGTACTGTACAGTACAGTACAGCACAGTACAGTGCAGTACTGTACTGTACAGTACAATACAGAACAGTACAGTACAGTACCGTACAGTACAATACAGAACAGAACAGTACAGTACTGTACTGTACAGTACAATACAGAACAGTACAGTACTGTACTGTTCTGTTCTGTATTGTACTGTACAGTACAGTACTGTACTGTTCTGTTCTGTATTGTACTGTACTGTTCTGTATTGTACTGTACAGTACAGTACATAAGTGCCTCCATCACTTCCACCACTTCTGTGACCTACCATGCCTGTGTCACCTACCATGCCTGTGTCACCTACCATACCTCTGTGTCACCTACCATACCTCTGTGTCACCTACCATGCCTCTGTGTCACCTACCATGCCTGTATCACCTACCATACCTCTGTGTCACCTACCATACCTCTGTGTCACCTACCATACCTCTGTGTCACCTCCCATACATCTGTGTCACCTACCATGCCTGTATCACCTACCATACCTCTGTGTCACCTACCATACCTCTGTGTCACCTACCATACCTCTGTGTCACCTACCATGCCTCTGTGTCACCTACCATACCTCTGTGTCACCTACCATACCTCTGTGTCACCTACCATGCCTCTGTGTCACCTGCCATGATCCTTCAATCTTCACCTGTAGTGCTGGTAAGTGTTACGTTTTTATATATAGTAATTACATGTATACATATATGGGTCGATAATTTTTTATTGTTGTATTTTTATAGGAGGGGAAAAGTGCCTCAATAAGTTGGGATAACTGGGCAAGGCTAGAGCCCCATATGTGCCCAGTTATCGAAGGTTTACTGTAATCGTTGGTGATGCGAATCGGCGGTCAACATCTCGGGACGTAAGTTATCAGTTCACCTGTAGTGGGGAGTTTTCCCGAGAGTAAGCGATGCACCACACACAAGAGCTGTATTTATTAGTGCACAAACCACTGTACATGTGCAATGCAGTCAGTTCTGCTATAACGCGATAGTTGTGTTCTTGTAAAACATCGTGTTATAGAAATTCGCGTAATAGAAATAACAGGGCTCATGGAGAAAATAGGGTTAGGTGCAGATTACTACTCGAAATCGAAAAAAATTTAGTAGTTAGCCTAAAACAAAGGATAGCACAGTCTAAATAAATGTTACATTCATATCTAATAATGAAATCATATAGTAAATGTAACACTTTACCTGGAAAAAATATGAATATTACTTGATGGGGGAGAAGGGTGATTTTGAGGTTGATAACATCGAGCTTCTCTTCAAGGGTTATAGCCTTTCTTTTACGATCATCACTGGGAATGCGATCAACAGAACGCTTCTTGGAGATATTCTTCTTTACCATATTCACAGTTAATACCACAAAATTGGAGAAATAATTAGCAAAAATGGAGTTACAGCAAACAAGCGTTAGCGTTATACAAATATCGTTCCTCTATTGTAAATCGGGTTAGAGCCAATTCGCGTTGTCAAAACACGCGTTATAGCAGAACTCACTGTACATTATAAATAAACTAAATACTGTAATGTATATTACTACTGTCATTTTGAGCCTACAGTAGGAGTAGTGTACATTGTTCAATCTTCTGAATGTGATACAGCTTTAAACACATGTGGTGGAGGATTAGTGGTCTCATATGACTGACCTGATGCACTTCACAGTCAGAAGCTCTTTATAGTCACTAAAACAGAGGACAGTTTAGTGATGTCCTCTCACTGACTGGTAAACATTGAGCTCTATTTCTTACACAGATGTAACCAAGAAGAAACAATGCCTGGACTGTAGTTCACCAGATGTCCACGAGGCGATGTTCAAATAGATGACGCCTGAACTGACAAATGAAGTGAATGATACGTTCCATATGGCGACTTGGCAGAATGACGAAGACCATAAAAGTCTGTTTACATTGCAAATAGGAAAATGGTCTTAATACAACAGCATCGTTAAAGCGAATTACTACAGACTGGAAGATCATAAATAGAGGTTTACCTGTACTTACTTTGGGTTAAGGCGCAGGTGTTAATGGCCAAACATATGTGAGCCTTTTCTTAAACCAGGTCACATTTATTATGAGTGATAAAATGAAGTGAATATTGTAGGCTAAAGGAGAGGGACACACTGTGAAGTTACTGTACTGTAGTAGTAATACAATGACTAGTCAGGGTGGTGATAACCTTAGCTTCAAATATAATGGAAAAATAAAAATTTATTTCAGAAAATACAAATCAATCTACTGTATGTAGTGCAGTGCTGTAATAGGTTAAAGTAGTATGTAGTGCAGTGCTGTAATAGGTTAAAGTAGTAGACAGGTTAATATTTTCTTAATTGGGTTTGTTTGGAGTAATACTGGGAATTTATGAGACATTAGTAAGCTCTCACAGTACAGTACTTTGCTCTTTATGTTTTACATAATAAAACAAAACTACATTATGCCCTGTGCACCTTAGCAGGATAGGATGAGCATGACTAAAAAATAAAAAATTAGTAAATAAATAAAAATAGTGATCAGTGCAAACCAATGAAATATGATAAGTGCATTGTATATTAATAAGTGAGGGTTTACCGGAGCTCATACTGGGGTGTTAGGCCAAACATCAACGGACTGAAACATATGTACTTCAGCCTTTAACGTGTGGGTCCTGCTGAAGGAGAATTCACCTAACAAACACTTTATTGGGAATATTCACTAATTTGGACCTTCCTGTTCATAATGTTCAATAAGGTTTAACTCAGAGAATCTATCAGCATCTTTCATTGTTGTTTCTCTAATACTAATGTATCGTGTGGCTGTACCATCTTTAAGCCCCGACTGATGCTCTTAACTCTCCTACAGTCCAGTCCAGTACACATGGAACCATTTTATCAAATAAATAAGAACTATTCTTATACTGTACAGTACACCATCTGTACCAAGTTTAATTTTATTCTATTACTGTACTGAGATTTGTTGGACGACTTTATCTTACTAACATACAATTACACACACACAACTTTTGATTATACAGACAGGCGTGTACACCAACTGCTATATTCCCTATCTTGGATGAGAAGATAAAGGTTTCATGATCTCTGGCTATGCAAAATTATACTTACAACGCTTTTCATACAACATTGTTTTAACATAAAAAATAAATGCATATAAAAGCATTTATCTGTATACTGTACTATACAAACTGTACAGCCTAGAAATCAATATCCTGTCAACTTTGAACTAATTAACTTAAATATTGTTAAAAAATCAGATGCTTCAGGGCACTGCCTATAATCTTCAGATAAGAAAAATGTCTTCTTTATACAAAACCCCCGTCTAGTTTGTACACTTTTTACTTGGGTCAAATATCCAAAATGAACATCATGTTTCTATGTGGTACAACACAATAGCCTGTGTTAAAATATATAAAACAAATTAAGTAGAGTAAAAACATCATATGTACAGTAGTACTACAATATTGATACTGAACCTGCACAAACCAGTACAGTACAGTACAGTACAGTACAGTACAGTACAGTACAGCACAGCACAGCACAGCAGAGTAGAGTAGAGTAGAGTAGAGTAGAGTACAGTACAGTACAGCACAGCACAGCACAGCACAGTACAGTACAGTACAGTACAGAACAGAACAGTACAGTACAGCACAGTACTGTACAGCAGTTAAAGAAATGGCAGACCATACTGCTGTGCCTCTCACTGGTCCGTTGTTGTGACTTGTACTGTGCCTCTGTGTTAAATTTCTAAAGTTTGCGGATGACACCAAAATAGGGCGGCAGATTAATTCAGGGCAGGATGCAAATGCACTACAGGAGGATCTAAATAAACTGCAGGAGTGGTCTGAAAAATGGCAAATGAAATTCAACACCAGCAAGCACAGCGTACTTAATATTGGAAGAATAAATACTGTCAATGTATACAGCCTAGAGAAGTCGACTTGTGAAAGAGACTTAGGGGTACTTGTAAGCCCGGACCTACGGCCTAGAAAACAGTGCGTTAATGTTGGAAATAAGGCAAACAGAGTACATAAGAATATAAGAATGGAGTAAACTGCAGCGAGCCTATTGACCCATACTGGGCAGTCCCGTTTATACCCAACCCCTATTGCTCATATAAGCATCCAACCTATGTTTGAAGCTATCCAGCGTATTCGAGTTAATGATGATATTTGGTAACTTTTCCATTCATCCACTACTCTGTTTCCAAACCAGTGTTTACCTATTTCACGCCGAAATCTAAATTTGTCTAATTTAAAACCATTGTTACGAGTTCGCTCCTGGTTGGATAGTTTGAGTACCTTTGTAATGTCCCCTTTGTTTAACCCTGACTTCCATTTATACACCTCTAACATGTCGCCCCTCACTCTACGTCTCTCGAGGGAGTGCAAATTAAGATGCTTTAACCTGTCTCTGTACTCAAGGTTCCTAATGCCCGGGATTAGTCTTGTCATTCTCCTCTGGATTCTTTCCAAGGATTATATATCCATTCTGTAATATGGAGACCAGAACTGAACTGCGTAATCCAGGTGAGGTCTCGCAAGCGCTAGATATAATTTAAAAGATGACCTCGCTAGTCTTGTAACTAACACTCCTTTGTATGACCCAAGTGCTTTATTAGCCTTGCTACGAGCAAAAACACATTGTTTACTTGCTTTAAGATTCCTACTTATCATTACTCCTAAATTTCTCTCGCAGTCGGATTCCACAATGGCATCGTTGTTCATCTGGTGACTGGTTTCCCTAGAAAATAATGCGTTAATGTTCGAAATAAGGCAAACAGAGTATTGGGTTTTTTATCTAGAAGTGTAAGTAATAAGAGTGCAGAGGTCTTATTGCAACTATATCTTACGCTAGTCAGGCCGCACCTCGCTTATGCGGTTCAGTTCTGGTGCCCTTATTATAGAATGGATATCAATTCACTAGAGTCGGTGTAGCAAAGAATGACGAAAATGATTCCGGGACTTAGAAACCTTCCATATCAGGATAGGTTAAAGAAACTTAACTTGCATTCCCTAGAAAGACGAAGAGTGCGGGGAGATATGATAGAAGTATTTAAGTGGGTGAAAGGAATCAATAAAGGGGATATAGATAAAGTTCTTATAATATCTGAGCAGGATAGGACTCGGAGCAAAGGATTTAAGTTGGATAAGTTTAGGTTTAGGAGGGAGATAGAAAGGAACTGGTTCACAAACAGGGTGGTGGACGAGTGGAACAAGCTTAGCAACCTTGTAGTAAGTGCTGGTATGCTGGAAAGTTTCAAAAGGAGGCTGGATAGATTCATGGATGATAGAGTGGTTGTAACTCTCAACAGGAGCTGCCATGCACAGGCCAACCGGCCTATTGCAGACTCCTTATTTTCTTATGTTCTTATGTTTTTCAAGAAAGAACCAGCCGCTCGTCCAGCTAATTTGTCTCCCTCCCTCACTTAGCCAACTGCTACCGCCGCTCCACCACCCGCCTCCCAGCCATCCGTCACCTCACCACCTGCCTCCCAGCCATGAGCCTCTCCACCGGCCACTACTGCATCACCCTCTACCACCAGTGATCCTCATGATCCTCCCTATGCTTCAGTAACCAGATGTCTCCCTATGTACAGTACACCACTTCATCAAGCTCCAAACTTCCACATACATACTGTATGTAAGTAGTATTGGTGACTTTAAGTTTCTCATACACAATATAGGTATACATTAGTGCACTAAGGTAGTATAAGTTGCTATTCGTGGTTTTGCCTGTTCGCGCCATTCCTTGGAACCTAACCCCACAAATAGCTAGGGTTTACTGTACTGCAAAAGTATTATATGAGAAAGAGTTAGTGTAATTTCTCATTTATAAAAGAAAATAACTAGTACATAGTTATGTAGTACAGCAAAACCTCCATTTAATGAACTTTTATCTCTATATGATTCATTAGATCGAGGTTTTACTGTATATATTAAAATAATAGAAAACAAATGAGGAGTCTCAAATCAGGTTACATACTGCAGGTACTGAGGGAGTCCTTAGATTCTACATAAAACTGTATTCCCAATACGTACTGTACTCATAAGAGAAAGGAGCCATCACTACAGATTTTGTCATAATAGTATAGTACTATATAGTAATAAGAAGGTACAGGCCCCATATCTTAGTCTCTCAAACACTTCTTCATAACATGTTGCTCTTAAACCTTTCCTTAACACATGGCCGAGTTAGTACAGTACACATCCCTGGCCATGCAGTAAGGAAGGGGTTACTGAGGCCAACTAACAACCATACCTCAAAAAAATGAAATCTGAATTCTGAGACCATCATTGGCCTGTCCTCACACACACACACACAAACACAAGTGCTTTAAATTATTAGTCAAGTTTTAGGTTGGTACCCATGGTGACTGCACAACTGTTAACCCATATTAAACCTACAATAGAGTACTCACAAGAATGAAAGATGGATGTTTTGTGTAAGGAAGTAGAACAAATATTCCTATGAAATAAGCAGTTAGACAATTATCTATAAAAATATAACTAATATAGTAGTGCAGAGTGTGAGTCTTTCTGCGACAGATTCTTACAGTAGAAAAAAATATGAAATTTTAGGGTGATACTTTTTCCAACTGTTTTTATTAAGAAAATTTTATATTCTAATTATATATGGTACTTAAGGATTCAGTCACTCAGTCCCTTATATTGTACTATCAAGTGTGCATAACTATCTACCCAATACAGTACAGGACTAAACTTTCTGGTAAAACAAACCACAATGCAGGATTTTCTCTCAGAGGTTCAGGCAGTGTAAGGCTGTAAATCAATGGGACAAATTACTCTAATTCTCAGTGATGAAATGAATATGATTAGGTTTACAGATTTACTACATTAGGTTAAATATACTGTACATTAGTATCAGATAAATTAAGATTTTTTACAGTAAAAATTTGAACTTGCTCAAATATACTGTATGTTGAATCTGGTTAACTTGGTTAGTTGTGAAAACCCTGCAGCACTATTATCTACAGTATGTAAACTACTTCTTTGCAGGTCTATAGTAACATAAAATACCCATCCTATATACTGTTAGTCAACTGGAACATGATGTTAGAAGAAGGCAATGGGACAACACAAGTCTAAAGAGATTTACTAAAGTATTGAACCATGAGTCACACACTACCCCATAATAAGTCCTTAAGCTCACGCACTCTCGTTCTCGTCCGGGCGGGCGGGCGAGTAATGACCGTGCCGAGTGCTCTCTACGAGGTTCGTCTGCTGATGGCCACGGGTTTCTGCCGGGTACGGTGCCTGGACATTTGACGATTCTGAAACATTCTGGTGAAGGCCGCGGGTCTCTGTCGAGTGAAGTTCTTGACTGGGTGTTTCTGAATCAGATGAAGACGAGGATGGGATGATGACATGCTCTTGACCGCTGGAGTCAATATGAAGCATTAAATTATTTAAGTCTACATTTGGGCCCAGTTGTGAGGGATCTATGTACAGTGTACGTGTCGTGCCGTCCTCCATCGTAGCTTCCACGGCAACGAGGTCGTTGCCCCCCTCACTGAGTGCCGGCGTAGGAACGGTGGGTACGGTGTTCCCGTGAGCGTCCACCGCGACCAGCATGTACGTTGTACCCGAGCTGGACGTAGTCGCCACATCGCTCGTTTTCGCCGGCTCATTTGTGTCCTCCGGCTCGGCTTCCGTCTTAGAGTGTGACACTTCCGGGGCATCGGAGTCTGCGTCAAAAGGTCTTCTTGTCGGCTCGTGTCCACTTTCTTTTAGTTTCTCATTTTCTTTTAGTCTCTCATTTTCTTCAACATTCTCTGTTATTCCTTCACTTTCAGCCAGTCCGACATTAAGACCTTGTGTAAATTCACCAATATTTTCACTGAATTTATCAATATTTTGAGTTAGTTCATTAGCTTCCCCAGTGTCAGTGTCAGGTTGGTCCACACGGGCAGGTGATTCTTCACCTACGTTGTACGGCTCATCTGCCTGACCATCACTGTGATCAGACTGTTCTCCATCTTCCTCGGCTGCATTATCATTGAAATCATTTGGACCATCAAAATCTTCTGCTGGACTGTCAACATCTTCAGACGGTTTATCAATGTGTTCTGTTGGTCCATAAACATCTTCTGAGGGATCGTAGACGTCTTCTGAGGGATCGTAGACGTCTTCTGAGGGAGCGTAGACGTCTTCTGAGGGAGCGTAGACGTCTTCAGAGGGAGCGTAGACGTCTTCTGAGGGATCATAGACGTCTTCTGAAGGTTTATCACCCCCTTCACTGTCTTCAGTCTGCTCGTTGACATCTTCAGATTGTTCATAAATGTCGTCACTTTGTTTTTGCTCATCCATGTCTTCAGTTCGTTCTTCAATATCTTTAGTTTGTTCACAAACATCTTCAGTTTGTTCATACATTGAGTCAGTTCGTTCATAATCACCTTCAGTTTGTTCAAAGGCATCATTACTTCGCTCGTAATTATCATCAGTTGGTTCATAAGCTTCATCAATTCGACCAGAAGCTTCATCAGTTGGTTCATAATCTTTGTCAGTTTGATCAGAAACTTCTTCAGTTTGACTAGAAAATTCATCTGTTCGATCAAAAATATTTTCAAGTGGTTCATTATCATCATCAAGCAGTTGTTCAGGTGATGTACCAGTGTGTTGACCTTCTTCAGCTGGTCGAGGTACAACATCTCCTGGTTCACTGACATCATCTGTTGGTTCACTTATGCCTTGCACAGGTTCACTGACATCATCTGTTGGTTCACTTATGCCTTGCACAGGTTCACTGACATCATCTGTTGGTTTACTTATGCCTTGCACCGGTTCACTGACATCATCTGTTGGTTCATAATGTTTGTTTATACACATTTGCTTCTCTTCGTCTGGCTCCGGGGTCAGTTCCTCTTGTTGGTAAGTAGTGCGAACATGTAACTGTGATGTAACATCTTCACAACTGTTATCAACCTTGGGGGACGGAGCGCTCTCTTCACGTTCCTCCTTAACTTTAGCCGTGGCTTCCTCTTCCACTGCACGTTCCCCTGAACTATCTTTTTCTTCCCGTTTCTCTTGACCATTTGTGTCATCATTTCTCTCTTCCTTTCCTTCACAGAGACTCTTAATATCACTCTCCTGTTCTACTTCCTCCTCCTCTGAGTTTGACCCAGAATCCCTTGCGTAATATTTTTCCCAGTCACTATAGTCACTGTCCGAGTCATTATTTATATAATTTGAAGTCTGGCTGGAGGAAGGAGTAACTGGAATGGCTGGTGTGGCAGCAAGTAAAGCATCAAATGCAGAGTTAATATCAGAGGCCTTGGGCATGGGTTTTCTCTCATACTTAGGTTGTGGGGGAGGATAATCATCAATGTCACTGTAGCCATCGTCAGAGTCATTTTGTTTTCTAACTTTATCCGACCCGACAGTCTTGGCCGCGTCGCCGTCCGCTCCCTCGTCGTCGTCGGCCCAATCCATCAAGAGTTGCTTTGTGTCCTGCAGGCTTTTCCTGGACTCGGACACTTGGCCGTTTGTGTGAGCGTGTTGCAAGTGTTCTCTCCCCTTGGCGTCTTTGCCCTTCCTTTTTGTGTCCTTGTTTGTCTTAGGGGTGCCCTGTTTTCTTCTCCTTCTTCCAGGTATCTTGATACCTGTGTCATAATTGTATACCTTTTTCATGTGAACTTTGTTGTGCCAGATGATCACGTTTAGCCTGGTGCACGTAAAACCGCAGATATGACACTTGTACCAATTTGATGCAGCACGCATGTCTTCTTCACTGTTTTCTCTCTTAGGCTGGGGGAGAATGCGTACCTTATATTGAATCACGGCCTGTTGCATTTTATTACCCGGAATCCTGCTGCCAACCTTCTTGTACACTACAGCTTGCCCAATATCTGTTCCCCTCTTGACCACCTCCTCTTTTTTCTTCTTGGATTTTTGTTGTCCAAACCCCAGGTTACTATAGTCTATTCTGCGCTTACCAGCAACCTCGCCCAAGGTCTGTAGGATGTTCATGTCCCCTCCTGTGAGCTTCTCGGCCGTCACCACGTCCGCCTCAAACTTGGCCAATAAATCCACATCTCCGTGACTCTGGTTCCTATTGACGCCTGCAGAAACAAAAAATGTAAAAACCTATTTAATGTACACACTCACCAAACACTTCTCAAACACTATAAGCAATATGTAATCTGAAAAATGAACAAAGAATTTGAAACCATTCCGAGATGACAAGCCCCATTCTCACATCCACCGTGCCCAGGTGTTGGAGAAGTTTTTGTGTATACAAATATTAAAGAGACAATACATTACATTAACATCTACCTACTGTACTGTACATTGTAAACAATCAATAAAGAAATATTTATAAACCAATTGGAACACTTTACCCACGACATAATACACACGCTACCTTGGGGGAAAAAAATGTACTATATAAAATTGTCACTTGGGTCATCCTTACGGTTTACAGTTATGGTCTCTTAACACTCTCTTATAGTACAGTAAATGTACACCTAACCTGAGTTGTGGTCAGAGTTCATTAACATGTATTCACTACTATAACATAAATATCAAACACATAATTGCCACCTTAGGACACTGAAACTTACATTGCCCTCTTCTGATGAATTCTTCCTTGCGATCACAGTTGTAGGGGAAGATGTGTTCTGACTTGTGAACATCTTGACTGAAATGAAGAGGGAAGTGTGTAGAGTAAGGTGTAGCTACAAACACTGATGCAATATCCCGCACTATACCGACGGTCTATTACTACACCTCGTTCTCACTATACAAAAGCCTATCTTCCTTATATAAATATGGTCCCTTAAAAATGCACCAAATAATATATTATAATCACTTAATTTAACAAAAAAAAAACTAAAATGACAAAATACAGTAAAGGAAAGTAAAAAAACAAGTCATAAGGTATATAAAATACTGTAAATTTAAAGTTTAACCTCGTTCATATCGGCGGGTGTTCGTAAGTCGGGGACCCTTTGTACAGTATATAGAAAAATTATAGTACAATAGAGTACAGTAGAGTACAGTATCTCCACAGATCTGTTAGCTGTACTGGAAACTATAACACATTTTGCAACTTGTGTGGAGAAATTATTGCAACTGCCACTCTCAAAATGATCTCATAAATCCTGCACTTCTCTAACTCTTCTGACTTGATAAAACATAATGAAAAACTCTATCTCCTCATTTAACGCCATTAGATATTATTTTTATATACCTGCACAGAACCTGACATCTACAGTATATCTTCCAAGACATTTCTTATAATACAGTACTTTACTCTACTTCAACAAGGTTACATAAAAAAAATTAAGTAATTACTAGCTTCTCAGACAATGATGAGTGACAGAATGGCTACAGGAGAGAAGGAGGCATTGAGAAGTGTGGGGGATGTACCTCTAGTGAAGTACAGTACTGTACATGAGTGGTTTGTGGGATATTACAGCAGCAAAACAGAGTGAGTCTTGGTTCTAGTCAACTTACAATATAGCAAATATTAATACTCACACAACATATGATACACTCATCAAGCCACAATACTTACTATTCATTTTCATGGAAGAACTTGACAATTGCAACTGGCATCTTCCGAAGTGCCTGGACATATTCTGGTGGGCACTTGGCAACGGTGGTGATGGTGCCAGGCCACCAAGCTTGGCCCAGTCTCACCCACACCACCGAGCCACTCTCCAGGTGACTCATGCCTCTGTAAAACAAACACACACTTCTATTATGTATTCATTACACACTTTGCTAAAATTACAGTTTCACTACCAATTGGTTTTTTACCATAAATGTGAGGGAAATGAGTCAATTTTGAGTTATCACCCTCCCTCATACAACTTGACCTAACCAACCAATGAAACCTACCTTATCTTACCCAACCCTCTAGCCGGGTATTTGATGTCTCGAAAAAAAATTATATTCGTTTCCGCAGGAAATCACTCGTTTTTTTATTCCCCACCCGGTGAAAATATTGTAAGAAAATAAACATTAATAAATATAACTCGCTCACAGGTTAGTCCTATATATTAACCGAAAAATGTCATAGAATTGTCTAAACATTACGAAATACATATTAATAACAGTGAAAGAAAGACAGGTGTAAGACTATAAATTGACCAATGAAAATTTTTTCTTTTAAACCGCTAATTTGCACAAGAAATGAAGGTCAGATTTGAGTAAAACAACATAATACACAAAACTAAAATAAAAACTTGTATCAAAACCTGAGGGCAACCAATGGACAAACACTTACAGTTCTTCCTTGTGATATTCAATATTATTTAATTCATTACACCCCAGGGGGCGACAAGCCTACTTATGTTCAATACTTTTACTCTCTTCGCCGCTTGGTCACGTCTCTGTTACACACTGTTGGCAAGTTCTGGGCAAGTACTGGACCCTGAATATATCTGAACCTGCTTCAGTGTTGGTCAAGCCTGGGCTCACACTGGTGCCGTCACAGCACTGTGGTAGGTTGTTCCTAGACTGGTTTACTGCTGCGAACAACTAACTGACCAAATGTTACTATTATCACAACTATCATAAAAGTACAAGGAACAATTAAGAATAAGTAACAATAACTATCTACATAAGAAAAGGTGTAATTTAGTGTGTTTAAGAGGTCAAGTTTGTCTCCCGATCTTTTCCCGGAGTTGCCTCCACCTCTCATTCACCGCACACTACACGTAATAAATATCTCTATATGCTCACTTAAACCTTAAACACTTGGGTCATACTCACAAGGTGTTGAGACAGCTTTCTGTAAGTCAAATAAGTCAACTCAGGCCAATTGTCAACAACTACAACATCATAACATCATCACAAACAAACGCTTTTGTAGATTGTCTAATGTTAAAACTACCACGAACACCAAAGAAAAATATATTTTATTCATTTTTAAACAATAAATAACCAAACATATCGTAAATATAGAAAAAATGCCCAATAATTATTTAATTTGACTCAAATTGGATCAGTTGTGGTGGGAATCGTTACATTAAGATGACTTGTGGTAGTGCTGCAACATTAGCCCCTGATAACCGCCTGGACAGCTCCCACAATGCCTCACTCATCATAAACCCGAGAATATGGAAAGCGCAATATCTCAACAAAAAATTTCAAATACAAAAAAATCATTAATAATTCATTGATAATATACAAGTAATATATATTAAGCTTAAATAAAATAGTATAAACATGTGTTAAGGTGCTACTGACACTTACGCCGGAGTTTTAATCATCTTTCCTCTCCAACGAAGAGCCAGCCTGTAGGAATTTTTCTTTCAAGCGGTATTTCTAATTCCTCGAAACTCTTTCCCTCTGTGTGGAACCAAGTGCGGTAGAGTTGGTAATCCTGTCCACCTTCACTCATGCATTATAGGGACGTCTTACTCGAAGGGTACGGAATTCTACATGACCTCAAGCAGTGTGTGGTGATTAATGGCACGACATAATCATCTGTACTTTTTTTTTACTTACTTTTATCCTTTTCACCACTGATCGGTCACGTCTCTGTCACGCACTGTTGGCAAGTACTGGGCATGCACCGGCTCCTAAATGTACCTGAACCTCCAGTGTTGGTCAAGTCTTCTCTTGAAAGAGCTCACACTCGGTGCCGTCACAACACTCTCTGGTAGATTGTTCCAAGAGTTTACAACTCTCACTCCGAAAAAGTTTGCCCTCACAGTTTTCTGGACCTGCGGCTTCTTCAATCTTGAGCTGTGACCCCTTGTGGGGCAAGCGTCCGCCAGCTCCAAGTACATAAGAACATAAGAATGGAGGAAACTGCAGCGGGCCTATTGGCCCATACTGGGCAGTCCCGTTTACACCCAACCCCTATTGCTCATATAAGCATCCAACCTATGTTTGAAGCTATCCAGCGTATTCGAGTTAATGATGATATTTGGTAACTTTTCCATTCATCCACTACTCTGTTTCCAAACCAGTGTTTACCTATTTCACGCCTAAATCTAAATTTGTCTAATTTAAAACCATTGTTACGAGTTCGCTGCTGGTTGGATAGTTTGAGTACCTTTGTAATGTCCCCTTTGTTTAGCCCTGCCTTCCACTTATACACCTCTATCAGGTCGCCCCTCGCTCTACGTCTCTCGAGGGAGTGCAAATTAAGATGCTTTAACCTGTCTCTATACTCAAGGTTCCTAATGCCCGGGATTAGTCTTGTCATTCTCCTCTGAATTCTTTCCAAGGATTCTATATCCATTCTGTAATACGGTGACCAGAACTGAACTGCGTAATCCAGGTGTGGTCTCACAAGAGCAAGATACAGTTTTAGGATGACCTCGCTAGTCTTGTAACTAACACTCCTTTGTATGAACCCAAGTACTTTATTAGCCTTGTTACGAGCAAAAACGCATTGTTTACTTGGCTTAAGGTTCCTACTTATCATTACTCCTAAATCTCTCTGGCAGTCGGATTTCTCTATGGCATCGTTGTTCATCTGGTATCTGGTTTCCCTGTTTACATCTCCTATACTGAGTACTTTACATTTGTCGACGTTGAATTTCATCTGCCATTTTTCAGACCATTCGAAAAATTTGTTTAGATCTTCCTGTAGTTTTGCCGAGTCCTCGTCAGATTTAATAACACGTCCTTTTTTAGTGTCATCAGCAAATTTACTTATGTTGCTGTCTATGCCGATATCTATGTCGTTTATATATATAATAAACAATAATGGTCAAAGTACTGAGCCTTGGGGAACTCCAATGGGACTTAGTGCCGTTAATGCTCACTCGCTGTTTCCTCTCCTGTAACCACGCCCAAATCCATTTAAGGATGTCACCTTTGAGACTGGACTGAGTAGTGCCCCTTGAGATGCTTATGCACCTCAATTAGGTCGCCCCTTGCCCGTCTGTAGTATAAGTTAGGCAAGTTCAGGCGCTCCAATCTCTCAGGGTAGTTGAGGTGCCGAAGTGCAGGCACCAGTCTGGTGGCCCTTGTGAGGTTCAGGATTGTTTGGTTCACACTCAGGATGGGATGGAGAAAGGAAACTCACGATGTGCTCTCTGTATACATGTTGTACTGGATGTACAATGCAGCTTGGCGCTGGGAAGGCAGCATGGTTACAAGCGTGATGTAGAGAGAGCTGGTTGGTGAGGATGCTCAGAGAAGGACAGCTTGTGGGTCGCCATGCTCGCCGGCGGGAGAGAGGACCGCCAGGCAGGCGGCGGAGGAGGTGTTGCTGGCTGCGGCTGTAGGTAGAAAGAGACAGGTCACGACGAGGTCAGGTCTTAAATAGCGGGGGTTGGCGCGGCTTAGTAGTTGACCCCCTCTCCGTGGTGTATGGTGGCGCTGGTTGACCTAGACCACGAGGCATACATCCATGAATCTATCCAGCCTCCTTTTGAAACTTTCCAGCGTTCCAGCACTTACTACAAGGTTGCTAAGCTTGTTCCACTCGTCCATGCACCACCTTATTTGTGAACGAGTTTCTTCCTATCTCCCTCCTAAACCTAAACTTATCCAACTAAAATCCGTTGCTCCGAGTCCTATCCTGCTCGGATATTATAAGAACTTTATCTATATCTCCTTTATTGATTCCTTTCACCCACTTAAATACTTCTATCATATCTCCCCGCAGTTTTCGTCACAGCTCAAAATTGAAGAAGCAGCAAGTCCAGAATATTTGTTGAAGCACTTTTTCGCCCTCGAGCTTATTCTACTACATCTCATAAGGTAGCATTTGTCACCCACCACCTACCACCTTCTTTCTAAGTTAATTGCGGTCATATTGGAAGTTTTTATAACAACAATTACAACTAAGGCCAGTGCAGTTTCCCGTGTTAAAAGTTTTTATTTATTATTTTGTAATATGACGTAATGATACAGTACTGTACCTTTTATTGTATTTAGGCCCTGTTAGAGTGTTGATAAAGACAGAATTTTCCTCAAGTATGTAAGGGAGGTGACACTGCACTAAAGGTGAGGAGGGTGGATGGGGGAGTTTGGGGTGTTAGGGAGGATGGATGGGGACATTTTAGGGTTTTCTTGTGTTCCAGTAAATCAGTTTTTCAATTTTGCTTTACTTCAATATTTCTTCTCGTCTTTGATTTGGTGAATGATACAGTTTCACGTTTTCTGTGTATTATATTGTCACATTCCGTTTTATGTGTGTCATATTGATCAGTTCTTACTGTCTTTGTAGGTAATATTTCCCATTTCCATGTGGTTATGTTAAAGTTTTCAGCTTTATCTGGCCAGTGTCTCAAGTCACTGTTTGCATCGTCTTCAGAGATCTCACTTCCCATTTTCCTTGTGTGTGTGGTGTTGCCAGTTCTCGTTTTCTTTATCAAAAATGTAACTCGTCTCAGTTTTCTTTGTGGTTGAGGTAGTTTCCCGTTTACCTTGCGCGTTCGGTCTCCCGATTTCTAGGAGTGGGCGCTAGGTAGCTGTGTGCGTCGGCTGCATCTATCTTTAGCCAGGGCGGCGGGCGGTGGGGCAGAGTGGAGTGTGAGTGGGCTAGTGTTGGCTGGTGTGTGGTGTGGGCGGCCGCCTCACGTGTCAGGGGTAGACCATCTGTGTTACCCTCCCATGAGTAGCCGAAAGTGTACCGCTACTTCCCTCTAGTTTAAATTGAACTGCTACTTTCCCTCTTAGTGTAAAGTGAACCACCACTTCCCCCTGTGAGTGAGCGCCACTTCCCATAAAGAGTAGCCCTCAACACCTTGGATTACGTCAAGAACCATCGACATCTCCCTCCTCACACAGCGCCACCCAGCATCTACCTCCCTCCCCCCCCCTTGTTCCTATCTTTCTCTTGTCAGTCTCCTCTCTTGCGTCTCTTTTCTCTCTCTTGTCTGTCTCCCTCCTTTCTCTTTCTCTCTACCATCTTGGAACACATTCCGGCCGCTTGGTGGTGGTGGTGGTGGTGGTGGTGCTGTTACTGCTCCCGCGCCTGCTTCTGCTGCTTCTACTGCCGTCGTCACCGCTACTGCTGGTGGGTCTCTCCTGCTCTTGGTAGTCCTCGTCTCCTCTTCCCTGTCTGTCAATTCTCACCTATCTATTTTATTGCCTGTCAAATCTCCTCTATTCTCCTCTCTGTCTACTCCCCCTCTCTTCTCACCTGTATTCTCGTGTCATTATTTCCTGTCTATTCTCCCCTCTGTCTATTCTTCTCTTTATCTCTGGAGTCGTTATTTGTCTGTCTGCCAGTGTGATATTCTTGACGACAGGACGATAATGTTATACATGTTCATATTAACTTAAATAATTAACTGACGGGGGGTTACGTTAGGTTACCTTACTGGTTAATTGTTTGTATTATTGCCTGTAGAGAGTTAGCACCGGAACCAGACCAATGGACACTGATTGAGATATAGGTGAGAACGAGGTGGATAACAGGAGAGAGAGAGAGAGGGAGAGAGAGAGAGAGAGAGAGAGAGAGAGAGAGAGAGAGAGAGTTTTTTATAGTTTAACAAATTTATTGACAAAGCCTGGAATACAGTTTGCCTATTGTGAATAATTCAGTCAGGTTTTGACACTGAAGGTGGTATCACTTCTCACTGCCACGCAGCACAGAGGTTCATACACAAAGACATGTGGGTGATGTCACTGTTCGCTGCCATGCAGGACAGTGGTTCATATACATTGGACGTCATATTCTAATTGAGGACTAATCAGTGTGGGCTAGCAAATTTGGGATAAACAGCAAGAATGTCCCCAAGCACTCCTCATTCAGTATAGTAATTACAAAGTTCATAATACAATAAGCCAGGTGGCCTGAAGTGAGAGGTCAGATGGGTCGAGTTGTTGAAGCTGACGCCTTCAACACTTAACTGCAAAGTCAACACTGGTGGTTCGTGGTCTGGCGTTCCACCTGTACCACCCTCAGCTGTGTTCCACCTGTACCACCCTCAACTGTGCTCCACCTGTACCACCCTCAACTGTGTTCCACCTGTACCACCCTCAGCTGTGTTCCACCTGTACCACCCTCAGCTGTGTTCCACCTGTACCACCCTCAACTGTGTTCCACCTGTACCACCCTCAACTGTGTTCCATCTGTACCACCCTCAGCTGTGTTCCACCTGTACTACCCTCAACTGTGTTCCACCTGTACCACCCTCAGCTGTGTTCCACCTGTACCACCCTCAGCTGTGTTCCACCTGTACCACCCTCAGCTGTGTTCCACCTGTACCACCCTCAGCTGTGTTCCACCTGTACCACCCTCAACTGTGTTCCACCTGTACCATCCTCAGCTGTGTTCCACCTGTACCACCCTCAGCTGTGTTCCACCTGTACCACCCTCAGCTGTGTTCCACCTGTACCACCCTCAACTGTGTTCCACCTGTGCCACCCTCAGCTGTGTTCCACCTGTACCACCCTCAACTGTGTTCCACCTGTACCATCCTCAGCTGTGTTCCACCTGTACCACCCTCAACTGTGTTCCACCTGTACCACCCTCAACTGTGTTCCACCTGTACCACCCTCAGCTGTGTTCCACCTGTACCACCCTCAGCTGTGTTCCACCTGTACCACCCTCAGCTGTGTTCCACCTGTACCACCCTCAGCTGTGTTCCACCTGTACCACCCTCATTTGTGTTCCACCTGTACCACCCTCAGCTGTGTTCCACCTGTACCACCCTCAGCTGTGTTCCACCTGTACCACCCTCAGCTGTGTTCCACCTGTACCACCCTCAACTGTGTTCCACCTGTACCATCCTCAGCTGTGTTCCACCTGTACCACCCTCAGCTGTGTTCCACCTGTACCACCCTCAGCTGTGTTCCACCTGTACCACCCTCAACTGTGTTCCACCTGTGCCACCCTCAGCTGTGTTCCACCTGTACCACCCTCAACTGTGTTCCACCTGTACCATCCTCAGCTGTGTTCCACCTGTACCACCCTCAACTGTGTTCCACCTGTACCACCCTCAACTGTGTTCCACCTGTACCACCCTCAGCTGTGTTCCACCTGTACCACCCTCAGCTGTGTTCCACCTGTACCACCCTCAGCTGTGTTCCACCTGTACCACCCTCAGCTGTGTTCCACCTGTACCACCCTCATTTGTGTTCCACCTGTACCACCCTCAACTGTGTTCCACCTGTACCATCCTCAGCTGTGTTCCACCTGTACCATCCTCAACTGTGTTCCACCTGTACCATCCTCAGCTGTGTTCCACCTGTACCATCCTCAACTGTGTTCCACCTGTACCATCCTCAACTGTGTTCCACCTCTACCATCCTCAACTGTGTTCCACCTGTACCATCCTCAACTGTGTTCCACCTCTACCATCCTCAACTGTGTTCCACCTGTACCATCCTCAACTGTGTTCCACCTGTACCATCCTCAACTGTGTTCCACCTGTACCATCCTCAACTGTGTTCCACCTGTACCATCCTCAACTGTGTTCCACCTGTACCATCCTCAACTGTGTTCCACCTGTACCATCCTCAACTGTGTTCCACCTGTACCACCCTCAACTGTGTTCCACCTGTACCATCCTCAACTGTGTTCCACCTGTACCATCCTCAACTGTGTTCCACCTGTACCATCCTCAACTGTGTTCCACCTGTACCATCCTCAACTGTGTTCCACCTCTACCATCCTCAACTGTGTTCCACCTGTACCATCCTCAACTGTGTTCCACCTGTACCATCCTCAACTGTGTTCCACCTGTACCATCCTCAACTGTGTTCCACATCTACCATCCTCAACTGTGTTCCACCTGTACCATCCTCAACTGTGTTCCACCTGTACCACCCTCAGCTGTGTTCCACCTGTACCACCCTCAGCTGTGTTCCACCTGTACCACCCTCAACTGTGTTCCACTTGTACCATCCTCAACTGTGTTCCACCTGTACCACCCTCAACTGTGTTCCACCTGTACCACCCTCAACTGTGTTCCACCTGTACCATCCTCAACTGTGTTCCACCTCTACCATCCTCAACTGTGTTCCACATCTACCATCCTCAACTGTGTTCCACCTGTACCATCCTCAACTGTGTTCCACCTGTACCACCCTCAGCTGTGTTCCACCTGTACCATCCTCAACTGTGTTCCACATCTACCATCCTCAACTG
Source organism: Homarus gammarus (assembly GCA_958450375.1). NCBI lineage: Eukaryota > Metazoa > Arthropoda > Malacostraca > Decapoda > Nephropidae > Homarus > Homarus gammarus. The sequence goes on along the minus strand of CAUDMG010004131.1, from coordinate 2,621,784 downwards.
TGTTCCACCTGTACCATCCTCAACTGTGTTCCACCTGTACCACCCTCAGCTGTGTTCCACCTGTACCACCCTCAACTGTGTTCCACCTGTACCACCCTCAACTGTGTTCCACCTGCACCATCCTCAACTGTGTTCCACCTGTACCACCCTCAGCTGTGTTCCACCTGTACCACCCTCAACTGTGTTCCACCTGTACCATCCTCAGCTGTGTTCCACCTGCACCATCCTCAACTGTGTTCCACCTGTACCACCCTCAGCTGTGTTCCACCTGTACCACCCTCAGCTGTGTTCCACCTGTACCACCCTCAACTGTGTTCCACCTGTACCATCCTCAACTGTGTTCCACCTGTACCACCCTCAACTGTGTTCCACCTGTACCATCCTCAACTGTGTTCCACCTCTACCATCCTCAACTGTGTTCCACCTGTACCATCCTCAACTGTGTTCCACCTGTACCATCCTCAACTGTGTTCCACCTGTACCATCCTCAACTGTGTTCCACCTGTACCACCCTCAACTGTGTTCCACCTGTACCATCCTCAACTGTGTTCCACCTGTACCATCCTCAACTGTGTTCCACCTCTACCATCCTCAACTGTGTTCCGCGATTGTGGTGCCAAAACTGAGTAGCAATATAGTATAACATTATAATACTTAGAATTTTATAACTAATATTAACAGTACGAAGATTTGACCGAGGCTTCTTATGGTCAGGTCAGGTTTAAGTAAAGTGCCACACTACGCCGCAAGCATAAGAAACAGTCGGGCAGTTCACCAAGCACTTGTTTACCCACACTGCACTGATCGGTGGCGCCACTTTTCAAGCGCCAACCTCGGAGTGTGCGCGCGTCTGCTCCCGTGATTAAGTTATTCAACAATTATTGTTATTTGTGCAATATACGGGCGCAGCAGCAAAGCTCAAATCCCAAGCAGAGAGCACATCAAGTATTACAGATGTCCCAGAGGTAAGACAACTTGTGATAATTGGACAAATATCCGAAAGCGTTCTGATAACAGATTAGGCAAGCCGAGATACTTGTTCATATTTCTTTTGTATCTCCTGAATTCTGGAATGTTTATCAATATCCTGGTAGCTACAAGAAGGTGAGACATTCATCTTGCTATATGTGGCCTAAAAGAACTAGGAACTTATTTAATAATCTTGAAAATTAAAAATTATGTACATGGGTATGAGAGTTTCAGGCGCATGTTTCAAGATGGTAAGAAGATTTCTTAGGTTGCTTAATTCTGCAATGTCAGTCAATATCAGGTCATCCAGGAGACCGTGAGACAATGTTGTTGCCATGTTTGACAAAAGAAAACTAATTTTGCCCCAAATATATGAAAAACCAGCGACGGTCGTGATGTTTAACGCCTAAAGAAACTTACAGTAAAGTCTACGTGGTCTTTTTATATTAGTGGACCGTTCTATCTCTAGGTGTTAGAAATATGTTTTTTTTTCCCCGAATGTGTAGACAATTCTAAGACATTTTTCTTTTATATTTTCGTCGGACATTTAGGGTAGTCCAGATGTTATTTTTCCAATATCATTGTTTGCGTCTGGCGAAGAAGCTCTTTCCCGCCTATTGTCCTGCTCCCGCCTTGTGTCTCCAGCGCCTGTGCGGGGCCGGTGTGGGAGTTGTTATTGGCTAGTGGAAGTCGAGGCTACTAACGTTATTATTGGAGAGCGCAGGGTTATGAGACTTGCTATTGGGTAAGAGCTCATTGTCTTAGCCAATGAGCAAGGCGTGGGTGCGTCGGGAGGAAAAGTTTGATTATGTACCAGGGGTGAACATTCACCTTGCCATGTCTGGCAAAAGGAAAATCTGTGCATTGCTAATAAGTTAAAAAAATGAGTTGCTTCGTCCATTTCATCAGCGAAATGGCCGCCACCCCCGAGTGTTTCCTTGTAATATTTGTCCTTTTTGCTGTACTGTATCACTTATTTTGGGGGACTATGAGAACATAAGGCACCATTTTGTTATACCCGGCAACAGAAAAGCCTTACGAGTATTCTAAAAAAATAAATGATCAAACGTCAACCAAGTCAAGGCTGTAGTCCTCCTAGTCACCACAGGTAGCGTGACGTCATTGAGTGGGGCGGAACTGGAGCTATGACGTTACAGCGGTGTGTCCTAGTGTATAATTAGTCCTTTGTAGAGTGTGTTGGAAGTGGGTCATGAGTGTGTTTTTATTGTAAACATATAACTTTTCAGATCGTTTGTTCTATTTATTATTTATATTTTTGCTAATATTTTTGTTATTACTATTATTAGTTTTTGTCATAGCTATTATTATTAGTGTTGTCTTTATTATTGTTAATGTCATTATAGTTATTACTATTATCATTATTGTTGCTATTGTCACTAGTATCATTATTGCCGTACACTGCCATCTGTTATCAGTGTTCAGGAAGGGACCATTTATGGCTGGTTTGATGCTGTAGTGTACGGTACAGTATTTGATTTTCATTAAGTGAGAACAAGATAGCATAGTTTAGTACTGTGGCTATGAATAATAATGCTGATAATATTAGGTAATAATAATAATAGAAATACCACTACAGATAAACTACATAGGTGTTGGGGAAACTAATAATCGTGAAATGTTACGTTTGTCGCCAAAGTTGAGGCGTTACCTAGGCCGGGGGGGGGGGGGGGTCCTCTACTGCAGGGCGTCACCCAACCACTTCCTTCTTCAGGAACACCTCGCCCGCCTCTTTATTTTTATATACAGTATTTGCACCTATCAGTGAATCCGTCTGTATCTACCGCCCGCATATTTCCCTCCAATCCAAGTTTATCAGCCGGAAGAAACACGTTGTGGGGCCCTGAGCCTGATGACATTGTGGGGTGTTGTACAGCGTTATGTATTGTGTTGTGGGTGGCATCTTTCAACTGGTAGCTGGCAACTGATCTTACAGCCTAGCAGTCAAAAACAAATTATTTATGTTTCTTGTAAACGTTAGACCTATTGCTCCCCCTCTGGCGCGGGGCCTGGGGCCACTCCCCCCCCCCCCCAATACACGGCTGTGTATACAACATAAGAACATAAGAATGGAGGAAACTGCAGCGGGCCTATTGGCCCATACTGGGCAGTCCCGTTTACACCCAACCCCTATTGCTCATATAAGCATCCAACCTATGTTTGAAGCAATTCAGCGTATTCGAGTTAATGATGATATTTGGTAACTTGTTCCATTCATCCACTACTCTGTTTCCAAACCAGTGTTTACCTATTTCACGCCTAAATCTAAATTTGTCTAATTTAAAACCATTGTTACGAGTTCGCTCCTGGTTGGATAATTTGAGTACCTTTGTAATGTCCCCTTTGTTTAGCCCTGACTTCCACTTATACACCTCTATCAGATCGCCCCTCGCTCTACGTCTCTCAAGGGAGTGCAAATTAAGATGCTTTAACCTGTCTCTATACTCAAGGTTCCTATTGCCCGGGATTAGTCTTGTTATTCTCCTCTGAATTCTTTCCAAGGATTCTATATCCATTCTGTAATACGGTGACCAGAACTGAACTGCCTAATCCAGGTGTGGTCTCACAAGAGCAAGATACAGTTTTAGGATGACCTCGCTAGTCTTGTAACTAACACTCCTTTGTATGAACCCAAGCTCTTTATTAGCCTTGTTACGAGCAAAAACACATTGTTTACTTGGCTTAAGGTTCCTACTTATCATTACTCCTAAATCTCTCTCGCAGTCGGATTTCTCTATGGCATCGTTGTTCATCTGGTTTCCCTGTTTACATCTCCTATACTGAGTACTTTACATTTGTCGACGTTGAATTTCATCTGCCATTTTTCAGACCATTCGAAAAATTTGTTTAGATCTTCCTGTAGTTTTGCAGAGTCCTCGTCAGATTTGATAACACGTCCTATTTTAGTGTCATCAGCAAATTTACTTATGTTGCTGTCTATGCCGATATCTATGTCGTTTATATATATAATAAACAATAATGGTCCAAGTACTGAGCCTTGGGGAACTCCACTTGTGACGTTGCTCCAATGGGACTTAGTGCCGTTAATGCTCACTCCCTGTTTCCTGTCCTGTAACCACGCCCTAATCCATTTAAGGACGTCACCTTTGATGCCATGAGCTTCTACCTTTCTAATTAGTCTTTCTTGGGGGACTCTGTCGAAGGCTTTGCTAAAGTCGAGATATACCACATCATAATTGTGCCCCTCGTCCACCTATTCGAAAACTGATGAAAAGAATGTTAATAGATTAGTTAGGCAAGAACGTCCGCTTGTGAAGCCATGCTGGGAATCATTGATCAATCTGTGCTTCTCCAGGTGATTTCGAATAGAGTTTGAAATGATTGCTTCCAGTAATTTGCCTACTATTGATGTTAGACTGATTGGGCTGTAGTTAGAGGATAGTGATCTATCCCCCCTTCTTGAAAATCGGTATTACATTCGCTATCCTCCAGGATTCTGGTACTACACCTGTTTTTAAGGACATGTTAAACAACTTTGCTAAGGGCATACTAAGCTCTTCCTTACATTCCTTTAATACTCTGGCAAATATCTCATCGGGACCAGGTGACTTATTAGGCTTTAGTTTGTCTATTTGCTTACTAACATCGTTACTAGTCACTACTATCTCACTTAATTTGTTTTCTTCACTATCTCTGAATAGAGTCGGTGCCTCGGGTATCATGTTTAAATTTTCGGTGGTGAAAACTGTTGAAAAATATTTATTCAAATTATTGCTCATTTCTCCGTCGTTATCAGTGAGCTCGCCGGAGTCTGACAGTATTGGTCCAATCTTTTCTCGTGTTTTAGTTTGATACATTTGGTAGAATCCTTTGGGGTTTGTCTTTGCCTCCCTTGCTATCCTTACCTCATTATTCCTCTTTGCTTTCCTTATCTCGATTTTAACCCTACTCGCCAATACCCTATAATAGTCCCGGAGGTGAATTTCGCCACGATTTATCCTTCTACCTATAGCCTTCCTTTGGCCAATGATGTTCTTTAAATAATTATTTATCCATTTAGGGTCATTGTTGTCTGATCTGAGTTTTTTGTATGGTATGTTCTGCCTTTGTGCATTAAGTAACTCACTATTTAAATTGTCGTGGAACTCGGCAATCTCAGATCTCGTTATCAGGTCCGTGTCATCTGTCAGGTTCACGGCCAAGCGCGACACCCCATCTCTCAGCTGCCTCTTTAAACTGTCAAAGTTTGCCCTTCTGAAATCTGGTACTTTAGTGGAATTTTCCTTACGTCTGCCCTGAAAATCTAACTGGAATCGAATTTCTTTGTGATCTCTGTTTGCAAGTTCGTTCCCTACCTCGACATTGCTAATGAGGTTTTCTCTGTTCGACAGAACTAAATCCAGTATATTATTACCCCGTGTGGGTTCGGTTATATGTTGACTTAGGAAACAGTCCTGGATCGTCTCGAGAAAATCCTTTGATTCTGAGTTACCCGTAAGGTCAGTCCAATCTATTTGGCCAAGGTTAAAGTCGCCTACTATACAGACTTTGTTGTGTATGGAAGCCCTGTGCATTTCATCCCAGATAAGTCGCTCATTGACGCTATCAAGATTGGGGGGTCTACATATTACTCCTGTGATTAATTTTTCCCGACCGCCGCTTAATTCTATCCAAATTGTTTCTGTATTCCTCTCAGTTTTTATTTCCTTATTTATTTCACACTTCAGATTATCCCTAACATAGATTGCTACTCCGCCTCCTTTCCTGGTGTGCCTATCGGTATGGAACAGTGTGTAACCCGCAATTTCGTATTCGACTGGTAATTCACGTGTGTCTAGGTTGATCCATGTTTCAGTGAATGCAATTATATCGATTTCTTCCGTACATACCAAGCCCCTAATATCATCCATTTTGTTTCTCATACTTCTACTGTTCGCGTAGTATACATTTAAGTTAGTCGTGTTCTGAGTCCTCCCCTTACCGCATTTAGTTTTAAACTCCCTGTCTAATTTAGTTTTGTCATCATTCCTAACACTATTTCCCTGTAATCTTTCTCCTTGTTTACCCGCTCCCACTGCAGTCTCCTCCACCCCCGTGCCCATATGTTTTCTTAGCAGTTTAAAGACTTCGATATCTTTTGAACTGCCCCCTCTAGAGCCCCAGCCAGGGTTGCTACTCCATCCCTAGACAGGTGCACCCCATCCCTAGCATAAAGGTCCCTTCTGCCATAGAAGTTGTCCCAGTTGTCAATGAATGGGACTGATATTGACTTGCAATATCTGTCAAGACGGTCGTTGACACCAACTGCCCTTGACAACCATTCACTGCCAACTCTCCTTCTAGGCAGGACACGGCATATGATAGGGATCCCTCCCTTAGTCCTAATACGATCTATGGCTGCCTTGAACTTATCAAGAAGTTCCTCGCTCCTACACGGGCCAATATCATTGCCTCCTGCACTGAGGCAGATAATGGGTTTGTTCCCATTACCAGACAAGATATTGTCCATCCTGTCAATTATATCCCCCACCCCAGCTCCTGGCAAACACACCCTCATCCTATTTTTGTTTTTACCACAAAAGGCCCTGTCCATGTACCTTACCTGTGAGTCACCAACAATTAAAGTTTTTATACCTTCCTTGTCATCCCTGTCCCTGACTGTACTAACGTCCAATTCGTCAATCAAGGGACTGAACGGGTTGGTACACTTAGCTGTTGTTGTCGTTGTTGTCGTATCCTTCCTGTGCTTTGTCTTCCCACTACTCACAATTTTCCACTCGCTTGATTTTTCGTCAGACACTGGCTTTACTCGTCCAGCCTCTCCTTTTAACTTCGCCAGCTCTTTCCTTAATTTCAGGTTCTCCAACGTGGCCCTCTCAATTTCTAACTTGGCCCTCGCCAATTCTTCAGTGGACCACTCCAGTTTGGTCAACAAACTCTCATACCCAAGACCGCACATATCACTGGCCATATCTGATAATTATCCCTCCGGAGCTAACCCTGCCGTGACCTTTCCCCTAGTGAGGTCAGAACACAACTGTAGGTTTAAAGAAGCTACGAAGGCTGCTTCTTGAGTTACCTCATTATACCTTGACGATGTGTGGCAGTAGAGCATACTGTACTTTACTGTAGGTATTTCACCATTTTTCCTTGTAGTAATACAGTAATAGGACGAATCACCTAGTGTTGTATTTTTACAATTGTGATTGTGTGGCAGCTTGTCACCTCAATAAGAGGCAACATCAGTTCAGGTCCTGCTGTCCGGGCCGGGCCGGCCATAAACTCAAGACCAAGGCCACCTTTACCTACTCTAGGTTTCCTACAATAATTTTCCCCAGTTGGAGTTGAGAACATGTCTGACTTGAATAACGACACAATATGGCGTCATAGTTATACAGTACAGTATAGACAATAGTCTTCTGTCTTGCCCACTTAAAATAAAATAGTAAATGTTTGAATCTTTTACAAACTCTTTCTTGGGTGTGTGATGACAGGGTCACTTAACTGTACCGCATCGTTGCATATATATTATATTAACCCACACTACACACCCACACACTACACACCCACACACTACACACCCACACACTACACACCCACACACTACACACCTACACACTACACACCCACACACTACACACCCACACACTACACACCCACACACTACACACCCACACACTACACACCCACACGTTGATTGTTAAAGGTTGGTTAGATTAGTCTCTCCCCTTTGTCTCTCCAACATAACATACTGCACAACCCCCTCATCTCTCTCTCTCCACCAATCGTCTCGCGTAAACATTAGGCGCGGGTGACTAGTCTCTCTCTCTCTCTCTCTCTCTCTCTCTCTCTCTCTCTCTCTCTCTCTCTCTCTCTCTCTCTCCAACACGTCTTACAACATGGTCTCTCGTGTTAACAGGTGGCGGGTTATCATGCATCGTGAGGGGGGAAGAAAAAATAATTCAGGCGCAGAGTGGATGCAGTCTGTCTCACCCTAGCTCGTGACGGAAGGATAAACCCTCACTTTCTGACCTAGTTGTGTGTGGGGCCGCCCTGCCAAGCTTCGCCTTACCGTCTGTCTGTCTGTCGTGTGTGGGGCCGCCCTGCCAAGCCTCGCCTTACCGTCTGTCGTGTGTGGGGCCGCCCTGCCAAGCCTCGCCTTACCGTCTGTCGTGTGTGGGCCGCCCTGCCAAGCCTCGCCTTACCGTCTGTCGTGTGTGGGCCGCCCTGCCAAGCCTCGCCTTACCGTCTGTCGTGTGTGGGCCGCCCTGCCAAGCCTCGCCTTACCGTCTGTCGTGTGTGGGGCCGCCCTGCCAAGCCTCGCCTTACCGTCTGTCGTGTGTGGGCCGCCCTGCCAAGCCTCGCCTTACCGTCTGTCGTGTGTGGGCCGCCCTGCCAAGCCTCGCCTTACCGTCTGTCGTGTGTGGGCCGCCCTGCCAAGCCTCGCCTTACCGTCCACACCGCTCTGTACACTTGTCTCTTTTGTTATACACACTGTGCACATTTATGATCACTGTACGTTTATACAGATAATAATTTCACAGTTCATTATGCACATTTATACACACTGCACTCATATATTATTATTATTATTATTATTATTATTATTATTATTATTATTATTATTATTATTATTATTATTATATTTATTATTATTATTATTATTATTATTATTATTATTATTATTATTATTGTTATTATATTTATTATTATTATTATTATTGTTATTCTTAATATTGTTATTATAAAATTATTATTATATTTGTTATAAATATTATTATTATATTCATTATTATTATTATTATTATTATTATTATTATTATTATTATTATTATTATTATATTTATTATTATTATTATTGTTATTCTTAATATTGTTATTATAAAATTATTATTATATTTGTTATAAATATTATTATTATGTTCATTATTATTAATATTATTATTATTATTATTATTATTTTATTATTGCTAGTAAAGGTGGATGGGAGGGACAGGTATAAATAATGTTATATATTGGTAATGTTCATAGGGCTTTATTTCAGTGTGTTTATTGTTGCTTTTGTGTCTTGTTGCAGGTACGTTGGTTGTGGGAGGTGACGTTGTGGTGAGTTAACATGTTGCCGTTTGTTGTATTGTACACACACACACACACACATTTGGTGAGAAGCTTCTGCACCATCCTCGACACCGGCTCCTACTACCACCTGAGATCCCTCTCCCGGGAATTGCTGTTCGACACCACAACCGCATCCAGCCCATAGGAGCAGGAGCTGATCTCTATAAGAACAGCCCAGTCCCAACTATTGTAAAAAAAATTCAATAACTTTTAATCAACCAGTGTATTCACTCCCAGTCAATCTTACTTTTGCCCTGTAGTTTGAGCTTCTCCCATCCTAGTTCTTATATATCATATTTGTATCACTTATGTTACTTGTATATTATTTGTAAATCAAGTGACCCATTCCACAATTATGTAACTACATTTTCAGCATTCCGGCTGCCAAGCTCTTTCAATAAACCGCTAATTATTATTATTATTATTTCACACATACAGATACACGCCCGCGCACATACACATACACACACACATACAGACAGTGGCGTAGCTAGAATGTGTGCCGCCCGGGGCGGCCCTTGAGTTTGCCCCCCCCCCCCCCCCCGTGCCCCCACAAAAAATACATATTGCACAGTGACTCACTCTTATATATATATATATATATATATATATATATATATATATATATATATATATATATTAAATAGTTTGTGTACCATTATAATATTACTGTACTTTCACATACTCAAATATAGTATGCTTTAAATACACCCCAAACATACTTAAACTTTATAAGTAACAGTTAAACAAAAAGCAAAAACGACATATAGGACAGGGAAAAAAGTAAAAAAGTGTAAAAAATTAGCACCATTTTTATTTCTGAAATGAAAACTACAACTTTCTACAAAGTAACTTTTCTTTCTTTGTTGGCAAATTCTTCAATGACATTGTCAAAAACTATCTCATCTGTCAATTGTCGCTCTATAGACAGTATGGCAAGATTTCTCAACCGCAAGGCGCTCATAGTAGATCTTAAGTCATTCTTGATCAGTTTTAGTTTCGAAAAACTCCTCTCACAGGGGGCTTTTGTCTGGGGGGCTTTTGTCTGGGGGGCTTTCGTCTGGGGGGCTTTTGTCTGGGTGGCTTTCGTCTGGGGGGCTTTTGTCTGGGTGGCTTTCGTCTGGGGGGCTTTTGTCTGGGTGGCTTTCGTCTGGGGGGCTTTTGTCTGGGTGGCTTTCGTCTGGGGGGCTTTCGTCTGGGGGGCTTTTGTCTGGGTGGCTTTCGTCTGGGGGGCTTTTGTCTGGGTGGCTTTCGTCTGGGGGGCTTTTGTCTGGGTGGCTTTCGTCTGGGGGGCTTTCGTCTGGGGGGCTTTTGTCTGGGTGGCTTTCGTCTGGGGGGCTTTTGTCTGGGTGGCTTTCGTCTGGGGGGCTTTTGTCTGGGTGGCTTTCGTCTGGGGGGCTTTTGTCGGGGGGGGGGCTTTTGTCTGTACCCCAGTGAGGATAGTGTCTTAGTATAAAATCGCAATGCTGTGAAACAAAATCTTAATATTTAATCTCAGTACCGCAGCAAAAGTCACATCAATATTTTTTAACCAATACTTTAATATTTCTTACCTTATAGTATTATGTCTTCCAACGAAGTAAATAACTGGATCGAAAACACAAGAGAACTTAAAAGTCGTCTCGCCTCCCCTCGTCTTGTCACGATGGAGACTTGTGCAGAACTGAAGTGAATTGCTTGTAACTGGTGGATTGGTCGGCTGTACATGAACTGATATGACCCGAGACTGCATGGTTTTGCAGCTACTGGAGACGTTAATCCTTCCCTTTGTATCGGCGGCAAGTTAGCCTCGTCGTGTCTGACCTAACACCTGACCCACACCACATGAGCTCACTGGCGAACTTGTTTGAAGTTGTTTCCTTAATCCTCAACAGGTTACAGGTTGTGTGTGTGGCGGGGGGCGGGGGGCATAGCAAGGGTGTAGCTCATGACGTGGCCGTGATGATGTGGGTCAGGTGTTAGGTCAGACACGACAAGGATTAACGTCTCCAGTAGCTGCAGATATGGGTGATGAGCAGACCCAAAAGTGCCGCCCCCCAAAAGTGCCGCCCGGGGAGGACCGCCCCCCCCCGCCCCCCCTAGCTACGCTAGTGCATACAGATACACACACACACATACAGATACACACACACACAGATACACACGCGGACCCTGCCCTGCCCTGCCCTGCCCTGCCCTGCCCTGCCCTGCCCTGCCCTACCCTGCCCTACCCTACCCTGCCCTACCCTACCCTACCCTACCCTGCCCTGCCCTACCCTACCCTGCCCTACCCTACCCTACCCTACCCTGCCCTGCCCTACCCTACCCTACCCTACCCTGCCCTGCCCTGCCCTACCCTACCCTACCCTACCCTGCCCTGCCCTACCCTACCCTGCCCTACCCTACCCTACCCTGCCCTGCCCTGCCCTGCCCTGCCCTGCCCTGCCCTGCCCTACCCTACCCTGCCCTGCCCTGCCCTGCCCTGCCCTACCCTACCCTACCCTAACCTGCCCTACTCTACCCTGCCCTACCCTGCCCTACCCTGCCCTACCCTACCCTGCCCTGCCCTACCCTGCCCTACCCTGCCCTGCCCTACCCTACCCTAACCTGCCCTGCCCTAATGGTAATGTTTGGATCCGAGCTTTAATGGTATTCTTGCCTTCAGTTTATAGGCTGTTGTCCTAACATTCTCTGATATAAATACGTAAGTTATGTTACACTGAGGCCCAGTAGGTGTGTGGTGTACTAGGACTGAGGCCCAGTAGGTGTGTGGTGTACTAGGACTGGGGCCCAGTAGGTGTGTGGTGTACTAGGACTGGGGCCCAGTAGGTGTGTGGTGTACTAGGACTGGGGCCCAGTAGGTGTGTGGTGTACCAGGACTGGGGCCCAGTAGGTGTGTGGTGTACTAGGACTGGGGCCCAGTAGGTGTGTGGTGTACCAGGACTGAGGCCCAGTAGGTGTGTGGTGTACTAGGACTGGGGCCCAGTAGGTGTGTGGTGTACTAGGACTGGGGCCCAGTAGGTGTGTGGTGTACTAGGACTGGGGCCCAGTAGGTGTGTGGTGTACTAGGACTGGGGCCCAGTAGGTGTGTGGTGTACTAGGACTGGGGCCCAGTAGGTGTGTGGTGTACTAGGACTGGGGCCCAGTAGGTGTGTGGTGTACTAGGACTGGGGCCCAGTAGGTGTGTGGTGTACTAGGACTGGGGCCCAGTAGGTGTGTGGTGTACTAGGACTGGGGCCCAGTAGGTGTGTGGTGTACTAGGACTGGGGCCCAGTAGGTGTGTGGTGTACTAGGACTGGGGCCCAGTAGGTGTGTGGTGTACCAGGACTGAGGCCCAGTAGGTGTGTGGTGTACTAGGACTGGGGCCCAGTAGGTGTGTGGTGTACTAGGACTGGGGCCCAGTAGGTGTGTGGTGTACTAGGACTGGGGCCCAGTAGGTGTGTGGTGTACTAGGACTGGGGCCCAGTAGGTGTGTGGTGTACTAGGACTGGGGCCCAGTAGGTGTGTGGTGTACTAGGACTGGGGCCCAGTAGGTGTGTGGTGTACTAGGACTGGGGCCCAGTAGGTGTGTGGTGTACCAGGACTGGGGCCCAGTAGGTGTGTGGTGTACTAGGACTGGGGCCCAGTAGGTGTGTGGTGTACTAGGACTGGGGCCCAGTAGGTGTGTGGTGTACTAGGACTGGGGCCCAGTAGGTGTGTGGTGTACTAGGACTGGGGCCCAGTAGGTGTGTGGTGTACTAGGACTGGGGCCCAGTAGGTGTGTGGTGTACCAGGACTGAGGCCCAGTAGGTGTGTGGTGTACTAGGACTGAGGCCCAGTAGGTGTGTGGTGTACTAGGACTGGGGCCCAGTAGGTGTGTGGTGTACTAGGACTGGGGCCCAGTAGGTGTGTGGTGTACTAGGACTGGGGCCCAGTAGGTGTGTGGTGTACTAGGACTGGGGCCCAGTAGGTGTGTGGTGTACTAGGACTGGGGCCCAGTAGGTGTGTGGTGTACCAGGACTGGGGCCCAGTAGGTGTGTGGTGTACTAGGACTGAGGCCCAGTAGGTGTGTGGTGTACTAGGACTGGGGCCCAGTAGGTGTGTGGTGTACTAGGACTGGGGCCCAGTAGGTGTGTGGTGTACTAGGACTGGGGCCCAGTAGGTGTGTGGTGTACTAGGACTGGGGCCCAGTAGGTGTGTGGTGTACTAGGACTGGGGCCCAGTAGGTGTGTGGTGTACTAGGACTGGGGCCCAGTAGGTGTGTGGTGTACTAGGACTGGGGCCCAGTAGGTGTGTGGTGTACCAGGACTGGGGCCCAGTAGGTGTGTGGTGTACTAGGACTGAGGCCCAGTAGGTGTGTGGTGTACTAGGACTGGGGCCCAGTAGGTGTGTGGTGTACTAGGACTGGGGCCCAGTAGGTGTGTGGTGTACTAGGACTGGGGCCCAGTAGGTGTGTGGTGTACTAGGACTGGGGCCCAGTAGGTGTGTGGTGTACTAGGACTGGGGCCCAGTAGGTGTGTGGTGTACTAGGACTGGGGCCCAGTAGGTGTGTGGTGTACTAGGACTGGGGCCCAGTAGGTGTGTGGTGTACTAGGACTGGGGCCCAGTAGGTGTGTGGTGTACCAGGACTGAGGCCCAGTAGGTGTGTGGTGTACTAGGACTGGGGCCCAGTAGGTGTGTGGTGTACTAGGACTGAGGCCCAGTAGGTGTGTGGTGTACTAGGACTGGGGCCCAGTAGGTGTGTGGTGTACTAGGACTGAGGCCCAGTAGGTGTGTGGTGTACTAGGACTGGGGCCCAGTAGGTGTGTGGTGTACTAGGACTGAGGCCCAGTAGGTGTGTGGTGTACTAGGACTGAGGCCCAGTAGGTGTGTGGTGTACTAGGACTGGGGCCCAGTAGGTGTGTGGTGTACCAGGACTGGGGCCCAGTAGGTGTGTGGTGTACTAGGACTGAGGCCCAGTAGGTGTGTGGTGTACTAGGACTGGGGCCCAGTAGGTGTGTGGTGTACTAGGACTGAGGCCCAGTAGGTGTGTGGTGTACTAGGACTGAGGCCCAGTAGGTGTGTGGTGTACTAGGACTGGGGCCCAGTAGGTGTGTGGTGTACTAGGACTGGGGCCCAGTAGGTGTGTGGTGTACTAGGACTGGGGCCCAGTAGGTGTGTGGTGTACTAGGACTGAGGCCCAGTAGGTGTGTGGTGTACTAGGACTGGGGCCCAGTAGGTGTGTGGTGTACCAGGACTGGGGCCCAGTAGGTGTGTGGTGTACTAGGACTGGGGCCCAGTAGGTGTGTAGTGTACTAGGACTGAGGCCCAGTAGGTGTGTGGTGTACTAGGACTGGGGCCCAGTAGGTGTGTGGTGTACTAGGACTGGGGCCCAGTAGGTGTGTGGTGTACCAGGACTGGGGCCCAGTAGGTGTGTGGTGTACTAGGACTGGGGCCCAGTAGGTGTGTGGTGTACTAGGACTGGGGCCCAGTAGGTGTGTAGTGTACTAGGACTGAGGCCCAGTAGGTGTGTGGTGTACTAGGACTGGGGCCCAGTAGGTGTGTGGTGTACTAGGACTGGGGCCCAGTAGGTGTGTGGTGTACCAGGACTGGGGCCCAGTAGGTGTGTAGTGTACTAGGACTGGGGCCCAGTAGGTGTGTGGTGTACTAGGGCTGAGGCCCAGTAGGTGTGTGGTGTACTAGGGCTGGGGCCCAGTAGGTGTGTGGTGTACTAGGACTGGGGCCCAGTAGGTGTGTGGTGTACTAGGACTGGGGCCCAGTAGGTGTGTGGTGTACTAGGACTGAGGCCCAGTAGGTGTGTGGTGTACTAGGACTGGGGCCCAGTAGGTGTGTGGTGTACTAGGACTGGGGCCCAGTAGGTGTGTGGTGTACTAGGACTGGGGCCCAGTAGGTGTGTGGTGTACTAGGACTGGGGCCCAGTAGGTGTGTGGTGTACTAGGACTGGGGCCCAGTAGGTGTGTGGTGTACCAGGACTGGGGCCCAGTAGGTGTGTGGTGTACTAGGACTGAGGCCCAGTAGGTGTGTGGTGTACTAGGACTGAGGCCCAGTAGGTGTGTGGTGTACTAGGACTGGGGCCCAGTAGGTGTGTGGTGTACCAGGACTGGGGCCCAGTAGGTGTGTAGTGTACTAGGACTGGGGCCCAGTAGGTGTGTGGTGTACTAGGACTGAGGCCCAGTAGGTGTGTGGTGTACTAGGACTGGGGCCCAGTAGGTGTGTGGTGTACTAGGACTGAGGCCCAGTAGGTGTGTGGTGTACTAGGACTGGGGCCCAGTAGGTGTGTGGTGTACTAGGACTGGGGCCCAGTAGGTGTGTGGTGTACTAGGACTGGGGCCCAGTAGGTGTGTAGTGTACTAGGACTGAGGCCCAGTAGGTGTGTGGTGTACTAGGACTGGGGCCCAGTAGGTGTGTGGTGTACTAGGACTGGGGCCCAGTAGGTGTGTGGTGTACTAGGACTGAGGCCCAGTAGGTGTGTGGTGTACTAGGGCTGGGGCCCAGTAGGTGTGTAGTGTACTAGGACTGAGGCCCAGTAGGTGTGTGGTGTACTAGGACTGGGGCCCAGTAGGTGTGTGGTGTACTAGGACTGGGGCCCAGTAGGTGTGTGGTGTACTAGGACTGGGGCCCAGTAGGTGTGTGGTGTACTAGGACTGGGGCCCAGTAGGTGTGTGGTGTACTAGGACTGAGGCCCAGTAGGTGTGTGGTGTACTAGGACTGAGGCCCAGTAGGTTAGATTAGGTTATATCTTGCTTCGGGGTGGGAACGACCCGGTACATACAATAGTAAGATGAATGAATTTAAGTCCGCGAGTACTGGTGACTTACTGTGGGCAGCTAGAAGGGAGAGAGAGAGTGACTAGCAATGGTGTTTAACACTTGAGTCATATTGTGCAGCAGTTACTTGGTTTATATGGTATGTTTGTCCTTTGATGCGGTGTGTGTGTGTGTGTGTGTGTGTTTACAGCCTGCACGTTCTTGGTCTACGTGTGAGTATTTACAGGTATGTAGGTGGTTGGTCATGTGTGTATTTACATGTGTCCACCGACTGTAGGTATGTACGCTCTTGGCAGCGACCGAGGCACAAGCTCATCTGTCAAAAGGACTTGGGGTACCAACCAACCAAAACACTATCCACCAACTCACCTACTATGGCGGGCCGTTTTTGCCGACTTGGTATTGCATAATTGTTGGTGAGGCTTCGTGCTTCATTATTTACCAGTTAATAACATCAGTGTAGAGGGTGTGGTGGGGAGGGGATAGTATTCACAGTATCGAAGGCGAGTGTTTTAAAGGAGATTCTTGGCTTGGAAGACGTGTTCAATGCCAACTGTTTCCTTCTATACTTTACGTCTGTTGTATTTTGGGCGCTAAGAATATTTATTATTATCACGGATTCTTCTCATGACTGGGGTTTGTTTACTTTACAATGGGCCATCAGCTGGGTGTTATGGACGCCAGGGGGGTCAACTAAAGCCTGGTTGTTTCCCTTTGGTGGGTCTTCAAGATAACAATATTAGAGGACTGCGAGGGAAGCGTTCTGGCTGCCGGCATTCCTGACATGTCTCACCATTTTTGTACAATGTGGCTCTTACTGCAGATTATTCAAGGTTCTTATTGTTACTTCTTTCCTCTCTCTCCACTGTGATTCTCTGAGCTGCGACACATGGATTTTCACTGACTCAAACTGCGGAACATTGATTCTCACTGACTCATAAACTGCGGCACATGGATTCTCATTGACTCAAACTGCGGCACATTGGTTCTCACTGACAAGTTGCGGCACAAAGATGGCTTAATAATGGTTCTCTAACATGACTTAACCTAACCAGGGAGGAGGATAATGTCTGAACTTAACTAGAGGGTGACAACAGCAACTGAAATACAGTTGTTATTATTATTACCAATATTATTATTCTTATTACCATTATTATTGTTATTACCATTATTAGTAATATTATTAATATTATTATTATTATTGTTATTATTATTATTATTATTATTATTATTATTAAATTACTGTTAATGTCAGTTAATTGTTTAGTCTCACTACAGAAGGTTACAGTAGGTAATAAGTAAGAGCTTGTTGTACACAGTATTAGCAGCAGACCGTGACCGCTCCACCGCGAGGGAATTCACTAGACCATAATAGAAGTAGTGACCAGTGGACGCCGCTGACCAGCGGTTAGAAAATCGTCCTTGGATGTCAAGGTGTTAATAGCACCCCCCCCCCCCCCTAGTGCGGGCGTCTTCACATAACCAGGGACTTTGGCTCCCATCATAAAAAACACTGCCAACACGAGCTGTGAACTGCGTCTGGCGTTCCCCGGCGGCAGTGTGTGTTAACCTTCACTGTTGGGTGTGTCCCGTAACTCCTCCACCCACTGTCTGTCTGCCTCTTTCCTCATACCCTTACTTGTATACACTTTCATCTAAACACTCACATAGTCTCATAAGTAAGGTGTAGAAGCTGTCGCCAACACAACAACAACACCCTGAGCTGCATGACCCAGTGTCAAGGAACAGTCCGAGAAGACCGGACAACTCGCCAACTGCACTGGCTAACCATTACCCCGGAACACGATCTGTGAATCGATTAACATCCAGGTCCTCAATTACTGCTGGGTAGACAGAGGCAAATGGCGTGAAGAAACTGGCGAGGCGAGCATGCTGTCCCATTACACCACAGGTCATATACATTAACCTCACAAACGCACACACAAAACCCTGCAGGAACTAACACAAGCAATTTGTTTGTTTATGAACGGGCGTGTGTGTGAGGGTGGTGGTCGGGGTCCCACTGCAGGCAGACAGACTTCAACAACGGTATCCTCCCGTGCTGGCGTCCATATTGTTCCGCTCTCTCTCTCTCTCTCTCTCTCTCTCTCTCTCTCTCTCTCTCTCTCTCTCTCTCTCTCTCTCTCCACTTTTCTTTTATTTCTCTTTTTATTTTAATGTTGTGTTGGGTGGGTAGGTAGGGGTATAATCTCTCACTGGTTTCATTGAAAAAATCTTTTGAGCAAATATTTCTGTAATGGGTGAAGGGAAATTTTGGCTGTGTGTGTGTGTATGCGTGCGTGCTTTCATGATGGTAGGTTCGTGCACTTCCTGGTCGGTGTGCGTGCATGATGGTTGTTGTTGATGACCAGCACACGCCAGTGTCTTGTGAGGCTGACCCACATAATCTTGCAGAGGACAGACATTCATTTTCACTTGTGTGGTAACGTGTCATCCTAACACAGCGCACTACGGGGAGGTAACTGGCCCAGGTGTTAGGCAGCGATCCACTACACCTGAGTGGCATCAATGACTAAATACTAGAGCGCGACGCGACCCCGTGAGTCGGCACTCAGTAGGTCTGGAGCCGCGGCCCAGACAGGTGTGCCCGCGTGTGTGTATGTGAGTGGAGGCCCCCGCTCCTCACTCCACTAATTCTGTGCCTTAATGGTGCACTTGTAAGCACTTACTGGCTGTGAAAAATGTTGTACTTAAAAAAGTGATACTTTTGAGTTAATTCGTATGAGTTATCAATAAAGTTTGTGGTGTTTGAGAAATAGTTTTTTGTTAATAATGTGTGGTGCCAGAGTGTCGCTCTACTGTGATCATTACCATAATAAGTGATTATTGAGCCTGATGGTCACCTTAGCTGTACAGTCAAGTGCTTGAGCAAATAAAAGCATTTGTGCCTGAAACAGGTACACCAGGAACTGTCCAGCTGTCAAATGTGCTGAATAAGAATGAATTAAAATAAAACAATTGTTGGAAATTACAAGTTCTGTTACGTGTATATGATGAAGGTACAGTAAAATAATAGTACAGTACAGTACAGTTATACTGTACTCGTGTGGTTAAAGGGGGTGTATGGTTGGGTATTAATACTACAGAATAGATATAATCTCTAGAAAGAATTCAGGGGAGAATGACAAGACTAATCCCAGGCGTTAGGAACCTTGAGTACAGCATCTTAATTTGCACTCCCTCGAGAGACGTAGAGTGAGGGGCGCCATGTTAGAGGTGTATAAATGGAAGGCAGGGCTAAACAAAGGGGACATTACAAAGGCACTCAAACTATCCAACCAGGAGCGAACTCGTAACAATGGTTTTAAATTAGACAAATTTAGATTTAGGCGAGAAATAGGTAAACACTGGTTGGAAATAGAGTAGTGGATGAATGGAACAAGTTACCAAATATCATCATTAACTCGAATAAGATGGAGAGCTTCAAACATAGGTTGGATGCTTATATGAGCAGTAGGGGTTGGGTGTAAAC